>CAUYLG010009539.1:0-15428 GCA_963573385.1 Cacajao melanocephalus
TTCTGTGGATTTGGGGTGGAGAGTGCTGTAGATGTCTATTAGATCCACTTGGTCCAGATCTGAGTTCAAGTCCTGGATATCCTTGTTAATTTTCTGTCTCACTCATCTGTCTAATATTGACAGTAGAGTGTTGAAGTCTCCCACTATTACTGTGTGGGAGTCTAAGTCTCTTTGTAGGTCGTTAAGAACTTGCTTTATTTACCTGGGTACTCCTGTATTGGATGTGTACATATTTAGGATGGTTAGTTCTTGATGCATTGATCTTTTCACCGTTATGTAATGCCCTTCTTTGTCTCTTTTGATCTTTGTTGGTTTAAAGTCCGTTTTATCAGAGACTAGTATTGCAACACCTGCTTTTTTTTTGCTCTCCATTTGCTTGATAAATCTTCCTCCATCCCTTTATTTTGATCCCTGTGTGTCTTTGCACATGAGATAGGTTTCCTGAATACGGCACACTGGTGGGTCTTGACTTACTATCCAATTTGCCAGTCTGTGTCCTTTGATTGAGGAATTTAGCCCATTTATATTTAAGGTTAATATTGTTATGTATGAATTTGATCCTGCCATTTTGATGCTAGCTGGATGTCTTGCCTGTTAGTTGACACATTTCTTTCATTGTGTTGATGGTCTTTACAATTTGGTACATTTTTGGAGTGGCTGGTACTGGTTGTTCCTTTCTTTGTTTAGTGCTTCTTTCAAGAGTTCTTGTAAAGCAGGCCTGGTGGTGATGAAATCTCTCAGCAATTGCTTGTTCATAAAGGATTTTCTTTCTCCTTTGCTTATGAAGCATAGTTTGGCTGGATATGAAATTCTAGACTGAAAGTTATTTTCTTTAAGGTTGTTGAATATTGGCCCCTACTCTCTTCTGGCTTGTAGGGTTTCTGCCAAGAGATCTGCTGTGAGTCTGATGGGCTTCCATTTGCGGGTAACCCAACCTTTCTCTTTGGCTGCCCTTAGCATTTTTTCCTTCATTCCAACTCTGGTGAATCTGACGATTATGTGCCTTGGGGTTGCTCTTCTTGAGGAATATCTTTGTGGTGTTCTCTGTATTTCCTGGACTTGAATGGTGGTCTGGCTTGCTGGGTTGGGGAAGTTCTCCTGGATAATAGCCCGAAGAGTGTTTTCCAGCTTGGATTCATTCTCTCTGTCACATTCAGATACATCTATCAAATGTAGATTGGGTCTTTTCACATAATCCCATGTTTCTTGGAGGCTTTGTTCATTTCTTTTCACTATTTTTTCTCTATTCTTGCCTTCTCATTTTATTTCATTGAGTTGATCTTCAATCTGATATCCTTTCTTCTGCTTGGTCAATTTGGCTATTGAAACTTGTGTATGCTTTGCGAAGTTCTCACGCTGTGTTTTTCAGCTCAATCAAGTCATGTATATTCTTCTCTAAGCTGTTCATTCTAGTTAGCATCTCATCTAACCTTTTTTCTAGGTTCTTAGTTTCTTTGCATTGGATTAGCACATGTTCTTTTAGCTCACAGAAGTTTGTTATTACCCACCTTCTGAAGCCTGTTTCTGTCAGTTCATCAGATTCATTCTCTGTCCATCTTTGATCCCTAGCTGGTGATGAGTTGTGATCTTTTGGAGGAGAAGAGGTGTTCTGGTTTTTGGTGTTTTCATCCTTTTTGCACTGGTTTCTTCCCATCTTAGTGGCTTTATCTACCTGTGGTCTTTGTAGTTGTTGACTTTTGGATGGGTTCTCTGAGTGGATGTCCTTTTTGTTGATGATGAAGTTATTTCTTTCTGTTTCTTTGTTTTCCTTCTAATAGTCAGCCCCCTCTGCTGCAGGACTGCTGGAGGTCCACTCCAGACCCTGCTTGCCTGGGGATCACCCACAGGGACTGCAGAACAGTAAGAGTTGCTGCTGTTTTTTTCTTCTGTTATCTTTGTCCCAGAAGGGTACCTGCCAGATGTCAGCCTGAGCTCTCCTTTATGAGGTGTCTTTTTGGGTATATGGGGGCTTGGAAGCTGCTTGAGGAGACAGTCTCTCCCTTATAGGAGCTCAAGTGCTATGCTGGGAGCTCCACTGTTCCTGCAGAACTGCTGGGCAGGGACTTTTAAGTCTGCTGCAGCAGAACTCATAACTGCCTCTTTTCCCAGGTGCTCTGTCCAGGAAGGTCAGCTTTATTTATAAGTTTCTGTCATGCTGCTGCCTTTTTTCATAGATGCCCTGCCCCACACAGAGTATTCTAGTCATAGTCTACCGCAGGCTCTGTCCAGCTGCTGTGTGAACTGCCTCAGTAGTGGCGGACTGCCTTGGTAGTTGTGGTCGCCTTTCCCCTCACTGAGCTGGACCATCCTGGATCCAGCTGCGCTTGCTGCAAAACTCTCAATCCAGAGCATTTCAGATTGCTTGTTTTATGGGGGTGGTACCCGCTGAGCCTGATTGCCTGACTCCCTGTCTCTGCCCCCTCCCTTTCAGTTGAATGGGCAGCTCTGTCTCCCAGGTGTTCCAGGCACCAGTTGAAATGGCTGCCCAGATTTGTGTGAGTTTCTGTGTGCCAACCCGGCACTGGCTGAAACCACCATTCTGAAAACTTGTGGTGCTTTTTGGCCCGGGAATCTCCTGGTCTGTGAGCAATGAAAATTTGGACACGTGGTGGGCACTCACCCTCTGTGTTGTTCTTGCTGGGAACTGCACTCTGGAGCTGTTCCTATTCAGCCATCTCGAATCCTCCCCACCATTACTTCTTTAAGGAAGTCTACATCTCTGCCTCTCAACCCAACCCCTCAATAGGTGAGATGTGCTTCTACTGTGTTCTTGTAGCATCTCATGCTTAGCTCTGTTATAGTCCTTGTTGAATATCAAGATTGTCTAGTTATGTTTCTGGTTTCCACTATTAATAGATAGTGAGCTCCCCAGACAAGGGCTACATCTTATTCTTCTCTGTGCCCCTTACCTAGCAGAGTGCCTTGTATAGAGAATATTTGCTGAATGAATAAATGAATGAACAAAGGAACTCATATATTTTATTTAAAAATGAATTGTTAGATCCCATATTCCAATCAGCAAACGTTTTGAAATTTATTCAGCCAATAAAAATGAGAGGCCACTGTGAAAGTAGATTTTCTTGAGTTGATATGTTGACCCACAAAAGTCCTTCATTTGTACTTGAGAGCTTTTTTTGCTGATTAGAATATGGGATTTTTCTCTAAATGTACACACACACACACACACACACACACACACACACACACATATAAATTTGTTTACCTTAATGATCAATCCTTGCATTAGTTTTTAAAAACTTTTGGGACATCTTGGCAAATAGCTTGTTAGTTAACCCCAGTCTTTTTGGTCACATCTGTGTACAATGAAAACAAATGCTCTCTGCAGTTTAATATTCAAACACAAAACTCTGTCCTACAGGATCTTCTTGAAACTAGGCCTCAATGGATATGGGTATTTTGAATCTGTTGCAACATTATTTGTAGCTACCACATGAGAGAAAATAGACTGAAATAGCAAGAAAATTCCTGTCATGGCTCATACAGAGATGGAAGAAGGATCCTGGGGTAGGTGTCTGGAAGTAAATCTGTGACTGGTCCATGCTGATGGTAGGCATTCCTGAGAAGCCAGGCCACAAACTTTTCTGCTCATTCATTTTTTTCAAGTGAGTTATTGCCTCTAATTCAAATTCCCAAGAGAAATCTCAATGAGTTTAGATATGAGTTATATCAACAGTCATGATTACTAAATTTCCCTCCTATACATTTCACAAAACACAAGGAATTCTTATAGTCTTCAGCTAGACAGAAAACATGACAGATAGATATAGATAGATAGATAGATAGATAGATAGATAGATAGATAGACAGAGATGTGGATTTTCACAGAATATCTTTGGAGTTTTAGTAGATATTAACATAAATAATGGTAAGAGGCAGACTCCAAGTTTGACATGACTTGACTGGCTGTAATGAGAAACCAATGATCCCACAAAAGACCATGAAAAATAGGATACCATACAGTACTTGTAATTTCTGCCAATAGGCTTTATGTCTTGGTATTTAAAATTCATGGCTTGTGTGTGTGTGTGTGTGTGTGTGTGTGTGTGTCTTTTGTTTCCTTTTTACTTTATTTTTTTGAAACAGGGAGAAAAGGAAAGGTAAGGGGAGTAGCGTAGTAAGGGGATTTTAGTTAGTAAAAATGAAGCTGAGAATTGATGGTTATTCTAAAATAAAGATGAGGAGTGATGCTTATTTGTTTAAAGGTAAATGAAATTGTAAAATTAAAACCTTTTATGGAGAGAGATTAGTTCCAGTTTTCTACAAGTGTTCGTCATTTTTTAGGCCCTCCATTTTTATAAAGTATTATCTTTAATTTGAAGTACAGAGATCTTCTGCTTTCAGCTGTGTTCTAGATCATCTATTCCTTACCCTTTTAGAATTTCTGTTTTCAGTATCTTCTTAATGGTGACATTCTGAATGCTGCACAAATTTTCACATCTTACTTGTACCTGATTTCACAAGAGCAAGGATTTAGCTTGGCTCTGTACAGAAAATGCCCAGTGGTGAGTTACAGTAGTTATGTACCATGCAATATGGTGAGTTCCTGATGGTTTTAGGTAAGGATTAAAAACTATACAATAATGGTATAAGATCAATTTAAGAAATAATTATTTTCAAATAGTAAATTGATATGGCATGGAGATATGCAGAGTGACTTAAAATTTGAAATATTTACTGACTTTTCTCCTAAGCACAAACCTGACAACATCCATATTGAGTCTTAGTATGTAATACCAAACTGGCTACAACTTAATACTAACTGGGAAATACTTACATACAAAAAATAAGGCTCCCCTAATAGAACTTATATTTCTACTTAGAGTTGCTCTATGGCTAACTTATTACACGTTCTGTGTGCCAGATAAGATTTAGAGATGAAATACCAATTTGAACATTAATGGACATTTTTTTTCTATTCTTAACTCCTGGATAATTCTGGACAAAGAATAAGAAAAAAATATATAACCCAGGTCAACATAAAAGCCTTAGTTGGATCAAGTGAATCCCAGCATATGAATAAAAGAACTCTGTTCCTTTCAGAATAAAGTGCCCACAAATGTACAAAATTCCTGGTACCAAAACTGATTTTTTTTAATTTCTTAACAAGATTTAACTCAATTGCAATTTAATTTTCTCCAACAGTTTTAATTCTCTAGAATTTTAATGCCTTCTTTTTCCTTTTCCTTTGAATAGCCATATTTGAAGGAGTGGTTCCTTTCAAATGCTTTCATATTGATTAGAATTATGATTCTTCCACACCATTAAAGGAATCTCTAAAAAAGGAGTCATTTCTTGGTGCAAGAACAAACTTTCAATGTTGCAGGGCTAATGTGGATCTAAGGTCATCTGAAGATCAGAGAGTAAAATCATAGAATTTTTGAAGTAAAATATTTTCTTCCTCCTCAGACAGACTGGTAAACCATCCAGGATAAATGGCTTTCTCTTTCCCCCTTCAAATTGTCTTAATGGTCTTTTATGAACAACCTATCTGCCCAGACAGCAAGAATAACATCAAACCATCAAGTAAAAAAAGAAAAGAAAACAAGAAACTTTAAAAATCTTCCATAATATCTTCTAGTACTGCCAGTCTCAGTGTTTTATCTATATGATACTCTTCCTTATGTCTAACCATAGTCTTTCCTGCTTCAATGTATGCTTATTCCCTTTTGTTTAAAAAAAAAAGGAAAATGAGAGGTAAATCTAAAAGGCAATTTGTTCTCTCTCCCTCTTTCTCTTCCTCTTTCTCTCTTACATTCTTTTTTTTCTTTCTTTCACTCTTTCTTTCCTCTCTTTTTCTTTCTGTCAAAAAATAAATAAATAAATAAAAGGCAATTTGTTCAAGCTGAGTCTTTGCTATAGGATGTCTGAATCTGCAAATTAATGGAGATGGGGGGTGCCAAATAACTTAATACTAAGATCAGACAATTGCCATTCAGATTTTCTTCATAGGCTCAGTGTAATGCCTGGACAGAGGAATGCTGCAGAATGTGTCTCATCAGACTAAAGGAGTCATTTCAAAATTTCCTCCATAAAATTTAAATTTAGTTTTTGATTTCCTAGAGTGACTATTCCAGATGGGCCAAGTGACTCAGATAAAATAGAAACTGACCTACAATCAGTCTTCCAGCTTCAAGGGAAGGAGACATAGAGCTTGGTTGAGCTTGTTTTTCATTTCTAAATGTCTCTGCACTGAGGTGAGATATATTCACTGCCCTTTTCATGTGGAAAAAGACCCACGAATAAAGACTGAAACAAGACAAGATGAGTGGTGTATATGCAGAGAGAAGACTTTCTTCCCAGCAGGCAAAAAGATCTAATAGGGAGGTAGCTATACCTTCCTTCCTTTTTCTAGCCCCTCTCCACTTTCCTTTTCCACTTTCTTACCTTGCAACCCTGGAAAAGAGAAGTCTATTCATTCAGATTGTAATTTGAAACCTATAGCCCTCATCTGCTCCTCTGACCCAATAACCCAGAGGTTAGATTTAGAGCCATTGTATACTCCCTCCTCCTCAGAATTTCTCGGCTCCGCGACCTTGATGTCCAACACTAAGGATGAAGCCAGGGTAGTGATTTGCAGCTGTTGCCTGTAACGTGACACCTGGGGGAATTCCTGGCCCTTTTTGTAGATCCCTATAAAAGCAACAGTACAAGGTCAAAACTCATCTCAGATATCGCCTCCTTTGGGAAGCCTTCCCTGAACCCTGCCCACTGCCACCTTAGGCAGTGCAACAATATTTCATGGTTTTTACCTCAATCACAGCATTCATCAAGCTGTGTTATACTGTGTTGATTTCTCTGCCTCATCCACTAGGCTGTCAGATCTTTGGGGATGTGAACTCTGTCTTTTATCTCTGTATCCCCAATGTGTGGCACAGAATCTGGCATATAGCTGACTTTCAGTAAATGTTTGCTGAGTGAATGACAGTTTCACACTAACATCTGTCTGTATCTCAGGGTCATCTGGGGTGGGAGGTTGTAAATTTTGTCTCTGTTTCCAACATTTCTTTGGAAATTCAACTATCAGAGAGATATAACATATTATTATCTAATACCCTGGCGCCTTAATTTATTAGTTACTTATAATTCCAAATTAATTAAATTTAGTGTTTTAGTCATCTCACATTTTTATTATTACATTTTTATGAGTAAAAGTCCATATAATATATATCAAGTATAATAAGTAATTATACTTCAACTAAGGTACTCACTGAATCAGACACATTTTGATGAGATCAGGGACAGGAGAAAAGGTTAAGAAAATAAGTTACCTAATAAAAGTCTTCTTTCTAATTTGAACCTTCCCCCTTGTCCTCTTAATCTTATTCCTCCTTTCTCTGCCACATTCCTGTTCCATAAATTATGCCCTTTTTCCCTCTCCACTGGCTACTCTTCAGTCAACAATAGGTTCATTCCTCCTCTATTAAAATAAATGTCCCTTGACTCTTCTATCTACTCAGGCTACCCACCCCCACTGTTTACCTTTCTTTGTTACTCCCTCTAAACTATAGAAATAATAATATGATATCCATAACGTCTACTGTCTTACCACCCACTCATTTCACAATCATTCTAACATCTGTCCTCTCCTTTTTAGTAAATATGTGCTCTCTGACTCTTACCCTTATTACTCTGCTGAAACCTCTCTCTCAAAGTTGACCTTTTTGTCAATAAAAATGCAATGGAAATACATCTTAGAGATAAGAGTTAAACAGATTTAGGTTTAAGTCCAGGTTGTGCCTCTTAACTAGCTATGAAGTCTTGATCAAGTTTTTTAACTTCTATAAATTTTAGTTTCCTCATCTTTAAAATTGGGAAAATAACAGTCCCCACCTCACAAGTGGTACTGAAGATTAAGTAGACAATTGCTGTAAAGTACCTAGCAGAGTACCAAGAGCATAGAAAGTGATAAATAGCTGATAGCAGGTTAGCCTACTGTAAGTCCTGATTCTTTTCAATTTTCATACCATTGACTAAACTAGGAAGTAAACACCTTCTTCTGGCACCCTGACCTTCCATGGCATCCAAAATACTGTCAATCTCTGGTTTTCTTAACATTCTAACTGGTTTGTTTACATTTACATAGCTGATAGCTGATGGCTCTTCCTCTTCCTACCCTATCAGTGTGGTCATGTCCTAAAGTTCTGCTCTTAGCCTATTCGTACTTTCTCAATGAAGATGAAAATATTTGTGGAAATTCAGGAGCAAGGTTATTGCATGTCTAGAGCCATGCTCATCACCTTTCCTTCCAAACTGGTTTTCCTCCTTATTTGGCTTTTTCTGTCACTAGCACCACAAATTTGGCTTTGCTCCAGGGAAACTATACCATTTGCAATCCTCTAAACATGCCACATGTGCTTTACAACTTGCACAGTTTTCCTTGTATTGGTCCTTTTTTTCTTCCTATTAAAATCCAACACATTCTTCAATAACCATCTTAAATGTTATCTCTTTTGTGAAGTCTTTATCAACACAGGCTCTGGAATAATTCTAGTTTTGCCACTTTCTAGCTGTGTGATCATGGGAAAGTTACTAAATTTCTCAGCTTCAGTTTCCTCACACAGAACATGAAGATAATCATGATCCCTAACTGATAACATTTGTATGAGTATTAAATTAAACAAGAAAATTCTTATAAAAGTGCTTTACATGGCATCTGACATATAATAAGCCTCAATAGGGCCAGGCACAGTGGCTCATACCTGTAATCCCAGCACTTTGGGAAGCCAAGGCGGGTGGATCACTAGGTCAGGAAATCGAGACAACCCTGGCTAACACGGTGAAACCCCGTCTCTACTAAAAACACAAAAAATTAGCCGGTCGTGGTGGCACGTGCCTGTAGTCCTAGCTACTTGGGAAGCTGAGGCCAGAGAATCGCTTGAACCCGGGAGGCGGAGGTTGCAGTGAGCTGAGATTGTGCCACTGCACTCCAGCCTGGGCAACAGAGTGAGACTGCATCTCAAAAAAATAAATACATAAGTAAAATTTAAAAAAATAAGCCTCAATAGATAATAGTAATAATTACTGTTATTGTTACTACTATCGTGACTACTAGTGACATATCTTCTTCACTTGGAACTCCAGAGCAATTAAGTTCTGCCTCTTTTATTGCATTTTTAACTTTAACTTTTGTAAGGATTATTATGTACATACTTAACATCTGTCATTAACCCCCTCCAACTATTAGAATATGAGGACAAGAACCATTTCTGCTTTATCTGACTGTGTAGGGGCTCAATATGTTTTTGTTGAATTTAAGTATATCAAATCCTGTTTGACAAAGGGACAATCTTGCTTGTCCCTTTTGGCATTGTTCTTTGTTTTCCCGTTTTATTTGGTTTCCAGAGAAGCAGTAGCGATTAGTGTAAGAATGTAAGGCCCTTCATTGTAACATTTTCTTTCTACATTTGAATAGATTCTGGCATCTCTTTCCTTGGCTTCTCGTGGCAAATTGTTTACTTAGGGATTGTGTTGACTGGAGGTAAGTGGGCAGGGGCTTAGCCTTAGAGTTAATGAGAGCAATTGTAGGCCTGATTATTAGGATGGGAAAACATACCTTTTCTTTTTGTACTCTTTTCAGATACTATCACTTATCTTTCTCTTTTTGAACTAAGAAAGTCAGTCAATATGAATCATTGATTTATTACAATGTACATACACTTAGACACTGAAAGGCCAATAAGGGGAGTAGAAGACAGTCTCAGAACTGAAATGAGCTCAGCTGAGATCTATAATCTTTTTCTTTAGCTGTCAGGGAGAACATTAAAAGATGAAGGAAAGAAAAGATAATCAGAATAAAAAAGATTTCCATTGGTGGCATTCTTAGAGTCAAATCTAGGCAAAATCATAAAACAAAGATATCGGTTATGTATTCATATAGTTGCTTCCGATATCTCCATGTGACTCCTTCCATGAACCTCTTCAGGTGCTGGGCACCAAATGTTTTCTCTCTAGGCTCAAATAGAAAACCAAGTATATACCTCTCATTCACACTTAGGGATAAATCACTGAGAACTGCTTAGGGAGTTTCAGTGGGTGTATGAGTATGTGTATATGTGTGTGTGTGTATATATATATGTACATTATATTATATAAACACTAATCAAAACTTTGATGGTGAGATTTTAAGCATTAACCAATAGTGGAAGTGGTGTGAGAACGCTTAGGGGATAAGGAAGGTTTCCTAGGGCTTTTAAGTCCACATCACATAGGTTAACTGCTCTGCCTACATATAATGCCTTCCCTAGTAAACCTGCTGTCAAGTAGGTATAAGGCTCAATAACAAAACTATTAGTGTTGACCTTTTATTTTGAAATTTCAAGACTCAAGCAGGTGTTTCTGTATTTATATTCTTTGAAGATCAATAAACAAGGGTGGTAAATTAGTATCAATTAGACAAACTCAACAAATATGATAATTATGTATCACTTTGTGTTTATTGTATCTCCACTGGGAAAAAATAAAGCAAAGAACAATGATCAAAAATCATCTTAAGTAAGAACTTATGGATTTATGAATGGTCCTTCTCTAATAGGTCCATAACATGCTGCATAACCTAGCTAAATTAGCTCTTGGTTTCTCCCTTTATCTACAAGATCTCTTGATCTAAATGCCTATATGACAGTAAAGAAATGTTTACCAAGGAATGAAACAATAAAATGAGAATGTAGAAGCAGCATCTCAAGGCTCAATGCACTTGATCTATCTTCACGCTTGGCCTAAAGCCCATATTTCACTTTTCTCTCTGAGAGTGGGGAGAGGAAGTTTCCCTAACTGGGAGGAGAGTGAAATGAATTGATGGTGTACCTTCACGCATGAGCATTAAGAAAAAGTTCTTTGCTAAATTCCTTTCCTCTAGGCAGCAAGGAAAAGAAACTGGGTTTTGTTTAAAACTTACACAACTTGGTATGGCTGAAACTCCCCTCATTGAGAACTGGCATGCATGATTAGATTTGTGTAGGATGCTGGCTTTCCCAGTTGAGCAAGTTGACCACCTCGATTTGTTATATTTGGAGTCATTTCCCCAATAATGAGTTTTACACAAGTTAGATCACATGGCCTCAGTGAAGGCACATTATAATGAAAGGGTAGAAGAGCACACAGCCTACCAGAACTCTAGTATTAAAACGTCTGTTCTATTCAGCAGAAATAAATCTGAGCTAACATCTCGTTTAAGATTTGGAATCCTTTCCTAAAAGTGAGATGTCTGTATGGGGGCAAACCAGAAAAGTGATTGCTGCCAAGAATTGTTATAGAATGCGTTCCTCTAACTCCTTGCTCCACCACCTTCAATAAAAAATGACAACTTTGACTTTCCTCTTGAGGTTGTCAACAAGTCTCATTCAATACTGATAGAATAGGGACATTAAAAAAATCTATAGTCTCTCAAGCAGACCAAATTCTGAGTCTCCATGTCAATGTCAAACTCTGTCAGCTGTCAAAAGACAAAATGTCTTATTCCCAGAAACATATGGAAGCCTAGAAGAGTGATTCACCCATTACATTTAACTAAAAAGAGTTTATTCATCAATTTGCACAGCATCCAGCCCTAGATTCAGTGGAGAATATAAAAGCATATGGCAGGGACTTTCATCTCAGAGAGTTTATGAGGATCACATAGGGACATCTTGAATGTCAGGGTCCAGTGACTTCGTTGGTTCTTTGTGGCTGTCAGCGAGTTAAGCCATAGTGAGTTTAGACAGGTTTAAGACATAGGCAGAAAAGAAAAAAAAATGGGAAAGGAATAAGAGAGGACTGGGGAGCATAAGGGAAGACAAAGGAAAGATTGTACGAGAACGAAAGAAAAGAGTAAGATACAAAAGAGGAAGGGGTGAGGGAGCACTAGTTCAGAGGACAGAAGATTGTTCTGGGGACCTAAATTTTAGGTTGTCTCCCTTCTTTAATTAGTATCCACACTGATTTTAAAACTGTTGGATTCCTTAAGTCAAAAGCCAAGGTCCACAGGTAGATTTATTGTGGTTTCGTGCTAAGGCAAGTGAAGGAAAGAAAAAGGACAAGGATTTTTGATATGCTTGAATTATTTCCTATCGTTCCTATCATAATATGAAGACCATAGAAGTGTCAAACCTTGCACTGAGACTGGATCTTGCCTTTTCATTTCATAAGGCATTGAAGCTTGAATTGTGCCAGGTCATCTTGCCTTTTAGAGAGAGGCTACATTTCCAGTCAGTAGGTGACTAGACTACTATATTGCCGCTTGCAGGAGCAAAGGCTGGGTTTGTTTGTTCATTTCTGAAAATGGATTCTGGATGCTGGTAGAAAGATGAGTTGTTTTCTGAGAAAATTAGAGACTGTCAGGGCAGCATGCCCTTGCCAATTCTCTCCATTTGCTGTGAAGAAGGACCAGATGGGATAATGGATGGTTGGGGTGTTTATATCTGTTGAATATGCCAAATCTGAATTCTTGGGAATTAGTGCTATTCAGCTTTAACCCTTTGGCTGGGCTATTCATTTCACCAGATGTACCAGATGTACTGACTAAATATATCTTCACTTCTCTGGCATCTCCTATTTGCCTGAAAATGTTCCCTCACTTATAATGTGTTATTTTAAATGATACTGTAGACACATTTCAAAGGATAGTTGTGGAATGCATCACTTTCTTTCTCCCCATCACAATTAGCTTTATGTGCAAAAGGGCTATGTAAATTCCCTGGCTGATTTTATGTAAATTCAAATTTTCTTTAAGGAATTCTTACCCCACAACTGGATCAGGTCCCTGCATGAAATCCTCCCATATTCAGACTCCATTCTTAAATTCCAGATGATGAAGGTAAAAGAGCCTCAAGTATTTATAATCATGGAATCGCAGAGAGGGAACTTGCAACTATTTAGTTATCCTCATTACTTTAAAAATGAGGAAACCTAGATCCAGATAGGAAATAGGATTTACCCAAAATCGTACAGCAATTTATGGCAGAAGTAGGGCCTCTGACTTGAACAGAAGTGAATAAATAGGACAATAAAATGGGTCATATTTAATATCTCTGGGTTTTTTTAGGTGATTTATTCTTCTCATACTTCACCTTTTAATTTGTTGACACTTAATTCACTCAATTGACACTTAATTCTTACTTTCCATACCACTTTCATTTTTTTCCCTAAAACCCAAATGAATAATCAGTTCTCCACTTCCTTGAAAAGCTTTAAGAGCACTGATTGAATTTTCAACATTTTATTATCCCTAGCAACTTTCGCTATTTGCATATAACTCTGACAATTACATGAAGAAGGAACATCCTTTAGTTTTTCTTTTTTTTAAAAGCTCTGAATTTGAAGCCAGACAGACTCAATTAGCATCTTAGCACTGATGCCTACTAGCAATGTGTCCTTGAGTAAGTTATTTGCCATATTGGAACCTCACTTCTACATCTATAAAATTGAATGACCAGTGATGATGAGCATTTTTTCATATGTTTTTTGGCCTCATAAATGTCTTCTTTTGAAAAGTGTCTCTTCATATCCTCTGCCCACTTTTGATGGGGTTGATTTTTTCTTGTAAATCTGCTTTAGTTCTTTGTAGATTCTGGATATTAGCCCTTTGTCAGATGGGTAGCTTGAGAAAATTTTTTCCCATTCTGTTGGTTGCCGGTTCACTCTAATGATTGTTTCTTTTGCTGTGCAGAAGCTCTTAAGTTTAATTAGATCCAATTAGTCTATTTTGGCTTATGTTGCCATTGCTTTTGGTGTTTTAGTCATGAAGTCCTTGCCTATGCCTATGCCCTGAATGGTGTTGCCTAGGTTTTCTTCTAGGGTTTTTGTCATGTTAGGTCTTATGTTTAAATCTTTAATCCATCTGGAGTTAATTTTCATGTAAGGTGTCAGGAAGGGGTCCAGTTTCAGCTATCTGCACATGGCTAGCCAGTTTTCCCAACACCACTTATTAAACAGGGAATCCTTTCCCCATTGTTTGTTTTTGTCAAGTTTGTCAAAGATCAGATTGTTGTAGATGTGTGGTGTTACTTCCGAGGCCTCTGTTCTGTTCCATTGGTCTATATCTCTGTTTTGGTACCAGTACCATGCTGTTTTGATTACTGTAGCCTTGTAGTATAGTTTGAAGTCAGGTAGCGTGATGCCTTCAGCTTTGTTTTTTTTGCTTAGGATTGTCTTGGCTATGCGGGCTCTTTTTGGTTCTATATGAAGTTTAAGGTGGTTTTTTCCCAGTTCTGTGAAGAAGGTCAATGGTAGCTTGATGGGGATAGCATTGAATCTATAAATTACTTTGGGCAGTATAGCCATTTTCATGATATTGATTCTTCCTATCCATTACCATGGAATGTTTCTCCATCTGTTTGTGTCCTCTCTTATTTCTTTGAGCAGTGGTTTGTAGTTCTCCTTGAAGAGGTCCTTCACAACCCGTTAGTTGCATTCCTAGGTATTTAATTCTCTTTGTAGCAATTGTGCATGGGATTTCACTCATGACTTGTCTCTCTGTTTGTCTGTTATTGGTGTATAGGAATGCTTGTGATTTTTGCACATTGATTTTGTATCCTGAGACTTTGCTGAAGTTGCTTATCAGCTTAAGAAGATTTTGGGCTGAAACTATGAGGTCTTCTAAATATATAATCATGTCATCTGCAGATAGAGAAAATTAGACGTCCTCTTTTCCTAATTGAATACCCTTTATTTCTTTTTCTTGCCTGAGAACTTCCAATACTATGTTGAATAGGAGTGGTGAGAGAGGGCACCCTTGTCTTGTGCCAGTTTTCAAAGGGAATGCTTCCAGTTTTTGCCCATTCAGTATGATACTGGCTGTGGGGCTGTCATAAATAGCTTTTATTATTTTGGGATACGGTCCATCAGTACCTAGTTTATTGAGAGTTTTTAGCATAAAGGGCTGTTGAATTTTGTTGAAATTCAGTAAACTGAGATAATTGTGTGGTTTTTGACTTTGGTTCTGTTTATGTGATGGATTACATTTATAGATTTGCATATGTTAAACCAGCCTTGCATCCCAAGGATGAAGCCAACTTGATCGTGGTGGATTACCTTTTTGATGTGCTGTTGGATTTGGTTTGCCAATATTTTATTGAAGATTTTTGCATCAATGTGTATTATGGATATTGGCCTGAAATTATCTTTTTTAGTTGTGTCTCTGCCAGGTTTTGGTATCAGAATGATGTTGGCCTCATAAAATGAGTTAGGGGGAATTCCCTCTTTTTGTATTGTTTGGAATAGTTTCAGAAGGAATGGTACCAGCTCCTCCTTGTACCTCTGGTAGAATTCGGCTGTGAATCCGTCTGGTCCTGGACTTTTTTTGGTTGGTAGGCTATTAATTGCTGCCTCAACTTCAGACCTTGTTATTGGTCTATTCAGGGATTCAACTTCTTCCTGGTTTAGTCTTGGGAAGGTGTAAGTGTCCTGGAATTTATCCATTTCTTCTAGATTTA
>CAUYLG010009542.1:0-64842 GCA_963573385.1 Cacajao melanocephalus
CATACCAAAAAGTAAAGAGCATCACCATAATGAAGACTCTACATCAACTAATGGGCAAAACAGCCAGCTAGCATTAAATGGCAGTATCAAACTCACATATATCAATATTAATCCTAAATTTAAATGGACTAAATGCCCCAATTGAAAGACACGGACAGGCAAATTTGATAAAAAGCTAAAATTCATCAGTATGCTGTATCTAGACCCATCTCACAGGCAAGGATACACAAAGACTCAAAACAAAGGGATGGAGGAAGACATACCATCCAAAAAAAAAATTAAAAAAAAAAATAGCAAGAATCATCTTTGCCCCAGTTCCCAACAAGTTCCTCATCTCCATCTGAGACCACCTCAGCCAGGATTTCATTTTCCATATCATTATCAGCATTTGGTCAAAGCCATTCAACAAGTCTCTAGGGAATTCCGAACTTTCCCACATTTTCCTGTCTTTTTTGTAGCCCTCTAAGCTGTTCCAATCTCTGCCTATTACCCAAAGTTGCTTCCACATTTTCAGGTATCTTTACAGCAACACCCCACTCTACTTGGACCAATTTATTGTATTAGTTTGTTTTCCTGTTGCTGATAAAGTCATACCAGAGACTGGGTAATTTATGAAGAAAAGACGTTTACTGGACTTGCAATTCCACATGGCTGGGGAGGCCTCACAGTCATGGTGGAAGGTGAAAGACACATCTTATATGGCAGCAGACAAGACAGAATGAGGGCCAAGCAAAAGGAGTTTCTCCTTATAAAACCATCAGATATCATGAGACTTATTCACTACCAGGAGTACAGTATGAGGAAAACCACCCCATGATTCAATTATCCCCCAATGGGTCACTCCTACAGCATGTGGGAATGATGGGAGCTACAATTCAATATGAGATTTGGGTGGGGACACAGCCAAACTTTATCATTGAGTATCAGTTTAGAGGTAAGAAAACTTTGTGGTAGATGTTTATAATGTATAGAAAATATAAAATTATTTTTCAAATGGTGGAGGCATTGTGGGATGTAAAGATTTGATTGATATTGGTGAAATATACTTGACTAAGCACAGTGGGAAGAAGAATAAGTAGCTTGGAGGAGGTATGAGTGATTTCCAATTTTTTCTATGGAACACTGAAAATGATCAGGATCTCTCTAGGTTCAAATGATGTTTGGGGTACCTAGAGAAAATACAGGTAGACAAGCCTAACAGATACACACATCTGGAATTCAAGAGTAAAGATGGGACTGGCAGATTAGTAGTTCTCTGCTTCAAACTGGTAATTAAAACCATAAGATTATATGGGATAATTCACGGTTTATGTGGAAAGTAAAAAAGGAAATAGAGAAATGTAAGACCTTAGCAATCTACTGACATGTAAAGAGTGGCCTCAGTCAGTGGTGGAGGGTGGAGAACTTGTGAAGAATTCAAGAAAGAATAATCACAACAATAGCAAAAGCCTTAAGAGGACAAGCCATTACTGTTGAAAACTGGAAATTCCTCAGGTGAAAAAATAGTTCATTTAACTCTGTCAAACAGAAATAAACTTCTATTGAGGTTGAAAAACCCATTCAGACAGATCAGGACAAGGGTCAAGACCATGGATTGAGGGGCACGTATGGAAGACACAGACTTTTAACAAAAATGGTGCTGAAAGGAAAGAAGGATATAATGTCAATAGTTTGAGTAGAAGGTTAATGGAAGACTTCTTTTTTTTACCCTTAAAAGGAGCTAAAATAGACAGAATTGATGGTAGAGGAAATAGAAAATATAATGAGATTAAATTCCTGTGTAAGTGATAGAAAATGACATTGGTATATTAGATTTTTTTTACTGTTGCTATAACAAATTACCAAAATTTTGATAGCTTATAAAAACAAAAGTTTATCATAGTTCTGGACATCAGAAGTCTGAAAGGGGTTTTACAAGGCTAAAATGTCAGCAGGACTACATTCCTTTTTGGATCCTGTAGGGGAGAATATATTTGCATGCCTTTTCCAGCTTCTAGAGGAAGCATCCATTTCTTAGCTTATGGTCCTATCACCCATCTTCCAAGCCAGCAGTATAGTGCATTAAAATCCACCTCTCTGTGATATGGTTAGGCTTTGTGTCCTAACCCAAATCTTATCTTGTACTGTAATTCCCATAATCCCCCTGGATCAATGGAGAGACCAGGGGGAGGTAACGGCTTCATGCGTGCAGTTTACTGTTTTTGTGGTAGAGTGAATTATCACAAGATCTGATGGTTTTATAAAAGGCTCTTCCCCCTTTGCTCACCACTTCTCCTTCCTGCCACGTTGTGAAGAAGGTCCCTTGCTTCCCCTCCACCTTCCACCATGATTGTAAGTTTCCTGAAGCCTCCCCAGCCATGTTCAACTGTGATTCAATTAAACCTCTTTCCTTTATAAATTACCAGTCTTGGGCAGTTCTTTATAGCAGAATGAAAATGGGCTACTGTACTCATTCACACACACAGAGTACACATCCCTTTGTTTCCATTGTTACATCTCCTTCTCTGGTCTTCCCACCTGCCTCTTATATTAATCCTTGCGGTTAAATTAATTTCATCCAAATAATTCCCAGTTTTACCTTACATGGCAAAAGAGACACTGCAAATATGATTTTATCTCCATCTCAATATCCTTAATTTAATCATATTTGCAAGTGTCTCCTTTGCCATGTAAAGTAAAACATTTACCAGTTCTAAAGATTAAGGGGTCAACATTTTGTGGACTGTTATTCTGCTTATCACATCGAGCAAGAATGGGATGATTCAACTGGAAAAGGACAAACACCTTCTCTTTTTTTCTACATAAGGGAAGAAAACTAGAATGGACAATATCATATCTAAGCACAAAGGTCAAAGTCAGTGGCTGGGCCCTTTTGATGGCTATATTTTTCTCTTGGTAGCCTTGGGAACAAAATTTAAGTATGCAAATGACAAGAGGAACACATTTTTGGAAAACCTGCTAGAGTCTGTTGCGGAGAACATGATGACCAACAGGTAAAGAGATAGGGAAGAAGCATGGGGGTGAGAGTGAGGGTACTAGCTGAACTAGAAAACATAGCATTGTTGTGAAGCTTTTTGGCTCAGCATAGGTGTTTTTACAGCTACACTTGGCAGCCTGGGAACAGAAACAAAGGAAATAAACAGACAAATTAATCAAGTGATGGATATCTGAAGCCTGGGTATAGTTAAGGAAATGAGAAATTTGAGCAAGCATCTTAGTGAATACACTGATCCTAGCATTGGTCTTGGTCAGGTCTAATCTTCAATTTTCTGATCTACTCCAATTTCAAAACTTTGTAAAAATCAACTTGTTTAACGTATAAGATCTGTGTATGTATGTGTGTGTGAGAGAGAGAGATGGTGGGGAGGAGGTGGGGGGAAAAGGGGGAGGAGGAGAGGGAGAGAGGGGTGGGAGGGGGGAGGGAGAGAGAGAGAGAGAGAGAGAGAGAGAGAGAGAGAGAGAGAGAGAAAGTGATCCCCAAGCCTTGGAAATTCAAAATTCCTGGCTACACTGACAGAACAATATTCTTATGTATTTAAATTACAAAATCACATCAATAATCAAAGTAACTTGATGGAGGTTGAAACTTATAAAAGCAGAAATTAGGATGAATAATAAATCTATCCTCATTCTTCTGGCACATAATATTGATTTAAGCATTTTTTAAATCTGTTTTTCACATGCAGATTAATTTTACCAAAAGTTTATTTAACAATGTCTAAAGTTAATCAGCAAATAGAGAGGGCTTTCCCACTGGTGGAGATAAAAAATATAATTTACAACGTAAGTATTTAGTAATTACTTTGCCATCAGATATCTTTTATGAGAAATTTAACTCTATCTCCCAAGTAATCTGTTCCATTAGTTTAACTCTAGTTCTCATTATTCTCATTCTCTCAGTTACAATTCATTAAAATATTATGCCAATTTGATTAGCTGGCCAAAAACTGTCAGTCAACATTCTAGAAGGGTAGAATCATTTCATTATTAAACATTATACCTCTACATTTTTCTAACTAAAAGAATGCTTGCAAACCCATCATAAAATATAGAATGCTTTTATAATAGTTTGAATTTTTCTTCTTGAAATATTACATTATGATTTTGTTTGTGTACACATCCTAATATTTCCCCGTATTTCTTTTCCTGACTTCACTTACACAAACTAAGTGGATCTAGTGAATTTTAAATCTTTTAAACTATTTGGCAAATTATATGTATATCAAAGTCACATCAAAATTTAACAAAAATACAGATGGGAAGAAAATTAGTAAAAGTTTCAGAGAAAAGTAATGCCATACTCAGGGCCCTGGATTGAGAAGATTACCCTGATAGTAATTGGTAGTCGAAAGAAATCAGAAATGAGTGTACCAGGAAAGAGACGATTACTATAGCCAATGATGGAAGTATTGCATTCTGAACCAAGATGATAGTCACGAAGATTTCAAGATTATTAAAGACAGAAGAGAAATCTGTAAAATGAGTATAGAAGTTCTCCTATCACACAGGATTGTTCTGGAAATAGTGTAAAATGTAGTTGGGGGGAAATCGTTTGGATAAGTCCGAATTCTCTACATGTTGAAATCTTCATATTATTTTTTATGTAAGTACATATTTCTCTCTCCAGATTCTCTTCTTCACTTTGAAGATTTCATGAGAATTGAGTTCATACCTGCCACCACAATCTACTTCTCTAGTCAGTGCTCACAGCCTGCTTTTATAGTTAGCTATTAAAGGAGATTTTTATTTGTTATTTCATTTAAAAATATCTGCTTATTATCTCCTTCAAGTGAAAGTTATTTTTTAAATTTGTGTCTTGTTTAAATAATTACATGTATAACACAAAAGACTATGCTCTAAGCCACTACCTTTTTTGGAATATAATGAAACACCAGTACTTGTAAATTTTAATAAATGGGAAAAATGACATTTCTCATTTTTTCCTCCCATTCTATCCAAATGAATTAGCAAATTTTAAGATGAATTACAATAAAAAGTATTCAATATTTCTAAGTGACATACATTATTTTTACCATTAAAGAATAAAAATATTACAAAATGTATTATATCTAAATTTCATTTTAATTCCTCATTTCAGTTTTTTATTGTTTTTATTAAACAGAATTTCCTATCTTTTCCCTTGCTGTTAGTGCTTACATCTAAGGGTAACTTACTAAGTAACTAGGATTTTTGTAGTCTAAGGGTGAATAAAAGATTTTAGAAAGCATTAAAATTATTTGGACTGTTAGTCAATGAATAATTTTTCACATTGACAAACACCTGTATTCACAAGTCACAACTGCCAGAGAGCAGGTGCAGTAAGCATGATTTAGAGAATGTCAGCCGGAAAGTAATCACTGCCATTGTAGTAAACAAGAAGAAACAAAACCTTATCACGTTTTAGTGCTCATGTTCAGAAAAACAATAATATGTATTATATGTTTCAGAGTAAATATCTGATAATGCAGTCCATTCACTTGTGAGAACATTTTTTTCCATCAGACTCAAACAAACCCCTTTAAATGGGCACTCAAACTGAGCTTTCAGTTCAGGAAGAATGTCAACAGCAACACTCAGGTACAAAATAACAAGGTGTTCACTCACCTGTGGATGCATTAATTCTAAAAAAATTTAAGAAATTATTATAATAAAACAGTATTGTTGATTTTATGTTGATTTATTTTAAGGAAGATAAACCAGATAAATTCAGAAAGTAAATTTTACATCTCAAATCAGTTTCTTATTCCACTAAAGGATCACCACTGATTTTCTCTGTCTAGGCTTTCCTTTAGTGTATTTAAAATGTGATAAATAAAAATTGACTAATACTTTCAGAAACATCAGCCATGTAAATGGCTTTATCATCTAAAATGAGTTTATCTGTATTATATTTCTTTTGCATAGCCCATATTAAAATGTGGAAATAGAGAATATGTTTTACTGAAACTTTTTTGATGTATTCCAATATTCCAGTCTATTTTTTAATGAAGATTCTGTTATAACTCCAAGATACCTCTTATTTCAGTGCATTTCAAAATCAATTCAACAAACAATATTAAGAATCCTGCTTGATTACATGTTTATACTTTTAAGATTGGCTTATTACTTTAAACCTGTGAAATATACAGCTCATATTTAAAAATTGAGGACTTAGTGATAAATGTCTTCATTTTTTTGATTTCCATTTTACTATTACTACCTACTTTATAATAACATTGATATTAAATAGATTACACATACCTAGTTTTATAAAATACTTCAGTCTAAAATTTAAAAAAATTATAATTCCAACTTAATCTTAGACTTGGATATATGTGAAATTAAGTTATTGTCAAAACCTTTTCTTAAATCCTGATTGGTTTCACTGTATGTACCAAGGACATAAGTTAAATTCATTACATTTTTACTTTCCTTATTATCTTTTTGGATAAAACTCGTTCTCTCCTGAGATAGTTCCAGAAATGATTTGGAGACAGGATAATACAATTTTTTTCTAGTCCCATAGGTAGTTGTATTTTGACCACAAAAAAACAGAATTTTCACTGTAATTCTGTTTTTCCAAACTTCTTTTAAACTCTAAAGAGAATGACCAATAACAAAATAAGTGACTGTGGTAGCCAACTTAATTTACCTAGTCTTCAATAATCAATTTGGTAAATGGTATTTTCAATATATTTTAATGATGTAATTATAGTACCTTTTTTAAACTTACAAATCCATGGATTCAGTACAAATTTTGCATTTTTCTTTCCAAGACACTTAGTTACTCTACAGGAAAAAAATGGCCTTATCAGTGTTGTCTGAATTTTCTTCAGTATTTTTATTGCTTTTACTTCTCTTAGCAATAGCACAAAGATAATATTATCTACATATTAATATGTTAGGCAAAATTTAACCTAGGTGATGTCTTGAGAGTAATTTATAATTCTGCTGGATCAAATAATTGTAACTTTTTCAACAGGTACAATGGTAAATTCTCCTGTTATAAAAGAGCACAAAACATGCTTTCCATTATAAACATATAATGGAAAAAAAACGTTGCTATGAAGTTAGCTGGGTGACTTTGGTCAGTTTACTTAATTTTTGTGAACATGATTTCACTCATTTTTAAAATGGAAATAAAACACCTTCCTTATTTGACTAGATATGATATATACCCAGGGTCCAGCACATAATTGTGTTCAATAAATGAGAGTGGAGGAGGATGAGAGAGAGAGAATGACTGTGAGGCAGGAGTTACTATCTAATGTCACATTACCCCATTACCTCCTTTTAAGTCTCTTTTCCTTACTCCCTTATCACCAAAATTACCTCATTTCCTCAAACTTAGTTCTTCTCTGCCTAATTCTAGGGTTTCTCAAGACTAGCAAAGTCACCCAGAATCTTAGATCTTTAGCCTCGGGCCTTAGTCAAGACTTTGATGGATTCTAGGATGCCCAAATGTATTTAGAAATGCAAGCCTTAGCTAGATTGAGATACTCAAGCTGGTTTCACCTTCTCCACAGATTTGATTTAGACCGAAAGTTTGGCATGTAAGGTTTGAAAATGACTGACAATATGATCCTAGTCCAGTTCCACAGGAAAGGTCATGACTCCTATTCATGTATCATGCTTTATTTTCTCCAGCTTCCTCTCAGACACAGAGGTAGACTTATCATTTTTCACACAACTCTTATGAACATTCTAAAGAAATCATTTTCTAGAAAAATAAAAGCAAGGAGTAAATCATCCCTACAAAAGTGTTTTAATTACTGCATTTTAGATATTACTTTCAGGTGTTTAAATTATAGGTATTTGCCTTAATAGGCTCTATTCCATACAAACTCAGCCTTACAAGATCTATTCTTCTTCTATGCTCATGGGCACCATACAGGCCTTAAAATACTATGCCTTAAGTCATATTTATCAGGAAATAATATTTGAGACATATATTTGTGTGCAGGAAAATTATTAGTCAAGGTACTTGGGACCAAGACCTGTGAGGAAAACGCAGAAAGCCAGATTGGGTAGAGGGAGAGGTTAAATCACAATAGACTTGCAATGAAGAAAGGCTCCAGCTGAAGTCATACTAAATTTTGGAGTTAGACTCACCCTCTAGAATTGCCCAAAATTGAGGCAGGGGCCTTGCCTTTTTATCCTTAATGACCTGTTATTGGATTTGGGTTGCTCTCTTTCAGCAGGCTGCTGCTGACTGATGGCAATTGCTGGAGAGGGTACCTAGGTATGAGCTGTTGGTAGCCAACACACTTTGCCATTTGGAGAAGTAGTGTTTCATCCTAAAGGGAGGTATGTGTGGTACACTGCAAAGACACTCCCTACTGCTAACCAGCAGTCATCTACTTTAATGCTTTGAAATAAAATATTTTGTATTTTTAATGCATATTTATTAAGATGACACAACTCGTCATAGTGACATTTCAATAACTTTAAATGAAAAATTAACAGGTTTTGTCCTTTATGCACACCACAAACCGTTCTTGGTTTTAGGAATTCACCTGCAAATATGGGAATGGATGATCACAAGACTTGCAATATTATACTTCAGCAATAAGTATAATAACTTCTGACCACAGAATGGCAGTAAAAATGCAGAGCATTGTGGATTTTGAAAGACTAGAGAAATTAGTCCAGAAATCCTTGAAAAATTGCAGGTACTCTACATTTCAGAATCCAATAAAACTAAAAACCATAGCATAAACGGGGTCATATCTTGGTACCAATATTGGGATCCACAGTCCTTGTTCACTGGCTGAGATGTATCTATGCCAATGTTTCCCTGTGAACTCTTATTGCACGTTACTCCCATAGGATATTCAGGTTAAAATATTTTTTGGTTGCTGGCAAGATGGCGAAATAGGAACAGCTCCAGTGCACAGCTCCCAGTGAGATGGACACAGAATGTGAGTAATCTCTGCATTTCCAACTGAAGTACCTTGTTCATTTCATTGGGGCTGGTTGGACAGTAGGTGCAGCTCAAGGAGGGTAAGCTGAAGTAGGGTGGGGTATTACCTCACCTGGGAAGCACAAGGGGCCAGGAAACTCCCTCTCCTAGCCAAGGGAAGTCATTAGGGACTGTCCCCTGCACTCCAGCCCAGATACTGTGCTTTTCCCATGGTCCAGGGGATTACCTCCGGTGCCCACAACACCAGGGCCCTAGGTTTCCAGAACTTTCACCAAGACCAACAAGCTGAGATCCACTGGCTTGAAATTCTGGGAGCCAGCATAGCAGTCTGAGCTAGACCTGGGACACTCAAGTTCAGTAGGGGGAGGAGTGTCTGCCACTGCTGAGGTTCCAGGAGGTGGTTTTAACATTACAATGTAAACAGGAGGAACTAGAAAGTTCAAACTGGGCAGAGCCCATGGCAGCTCACCAAAGCCTCTGCACACAGACTGTGCCAGTAGATTCCCTCCTTGCTAGGCAGGGCATGTCTTCAAAAACGCAGCAGCCCATCAGGGACTTATAAATAAAACCCCCACCTTCCTAGGACAAAGCACCTGGGAAAAGGGGCTGTTGAGGTTACAGATTCAGCAGACTTAAACATCCCTGCATAGCAGGTCTGAAGAGAGCAGTGGATTTCCCAGTACAGTGCTGAAGTTCTGATAAGGGACAAACTGCCTCCTTAAGTGGCTCCTGACCCCCAGGTATCCTAACTGGGAGACACCTCCCAATAGGGGCCGACAGACACCTCATGCTGGAGAGCTCTGGCTGGCATCTGGTGGGTACCTTTCTGAGACAAAGCTACCAGAGGAAGGAACAGGCAGCAATCTTTGCTGTTCAACAGCCCCTGCTGGTGATACACAGGCAAGCAGGGTCTGGGGTGGACCTCCAACAAACTCCAGCAAACCTGCAGCAGAGGGGCCTGACTGTTAGAAAGAAAACTAACAAACAAAAAGAAATAGTTTCATCATCAACAGAAAGGATGTCAACTCAGAGACCCCATCCAAAGGTCACTAACTTGAAAGACCAAAGGTAGATAAATCCACAAATATGAGAAGAAACCAGCGCAAAAAAAGCTGAAAATTCCAAAAACCAGAATGCCTCTTCTCTAACAGATCACAACTCCTGGCCAGCAAGGCAACAACACTGGATAGACAATGAGTTTGATGAAATGACAGAAGCAGGCTTCAGGCAGTGGGTAATAACAAACTTCTCCAAGCTAAAGGAGCATGTTCTAACCCAATGCAAGGAAGCTAAGAACCTTGAAAAAGATTCAATGAAATGCTAACTAGAATAACCAGATTAGGGAAGAACATAAATCACCTGAAAAACACAGAAGGAGAACTTTGTGAAACATACACAAGTTCCAATAGCTGAACTGATCAAGCAGAAGAAAGGATATCAGAGACTGAAGATCAACTCAATGAAATAAAGAAAACAAGATTAGAGAAAAAGAGTGAAAAGAAATGAACAAATCTTCCCAGAAATATGGGATTAGGTGAAAAGACAAAATATACTTATGATCAGTGTACCTGAAAGTTTTGGGGAGAATGGAACCAAGTTGGAAAACACTCTTCAGGATATTATCCAGGAGAACTTCACCGAACTAGAAGGCAGGCCAACATTCAAATTCAAGAAATAGAGAGCACACCACAAAGATACTCTTCAAGAAGAGCAACCGCAAGACACATAATAGTCAGATTGATCAGGGTTGAAATGAGGGGAAAAATGCTAAGGGCAGCCAGAGAGAAAGGCCAGGTTACCCACAAAGGGAAGCACATCGGACTCACATTGGATCTCTCAGCAGCAACCCTACAAGCCAGAACAGAGTGGGGGCCAATATTCAACATTCTTAAAGAATAATTCTTAACCCAAAATTTTATATCCAGCCAAAGTAAGCTTCATAAGTTGAGAAATAAATCCTTTCTGGACAAGCAATTGCTGAGAGGTTTGTCACCACCAGGCCTGCCTTACAAGGACTCCTGAACGAAGCACTAAACATGTAAAGGAACAACCATTATCAGCCACTGCATAAACATACCAAATTGTAAAGACATCGATGTTATGAAGAAACTGCGTCAACTAACATGCAGTATAACCAGCTAGCATCCTAATGACAGGATCAAATTCACACATAGCAATATTAGCATTAAATGTAATGGGCTGAATTCCACAATTAAAACATACAGACTGGTAAATTGGATAAACAGTCGAGACCCATCAGTATGCTGTACTCAGGAGACCGATCTCATGTGCAAAGACACACATAGGCTCAAAATAAAGAGATGGAGGAATATTTACCAAGAAAATGGAAAGCAAAAAAAAAAGCAGGGGTTGCAATCCTAGTTTCTGATAAAACAGACTTTAAACAAACAAAGATCAAAAGAGACTAAGGAAAACATTATATAATGGTAAAGGAATCAATGCAACAAGAAGAGCTAACTATCCTAAATATATATGCACCAAATACAGGAGCACCCAAATTCATAAAGCAAGTTCTTAGAGAGCTAAAAAGAACTTAGACTCCCACACAATAATAGTGGGAGACTTTAACACCTCACTGTCAATATTAGACAGATCAACGAGACAGAAAATTAACAAGAATATCTAGGACTTGAACTCAGATCTGGACCAAGTGGACCTAACAGACATCTACAGAACACTCCACCTCAAATCCACAGAATATACATTCTTCTCAGCATCACAGTGCACTTATTCTAAAACTGACTACATAATTGGAAGTAAAACACTCCTCAGCAAATGCAAAAGAATGGAAATCATAGCAAACAGTCTCTCAGACCACAGTGCAATCAAATTAGAACTCAGGATTAAGAAACTCACTCAAAAACAGACAACTACATGGAAACTCAACAACTAGCTCCTGAATGACTATTGGACAAATGATGAAAAGAAGGTAGAAATAAAGATGTTCTTTGACATCAATGAGAACAAAGACATAATGTACCAGAATCACTGAGACACATTTAAAGCAGAGTGAAGATGAAAATTTATAGCACGAAATGCCCGCAAGAGAAAGGAGGAAAGATCCAAAATCGACACCCTAATGTCACAATTAAAAGAAATAGAGGAGCAAGGACAAACAAATTCAAACGCTTGTGGAAGACAAGAAATAACTAAGATCACAGCAGAACTGAAGGAGATAGAGATACATAAAACCCTTCAAAAAAAATCAATGAATCCAGGAGCTGGCTTTTTAAAAGATCAACCAAAAGGTCACTAACCAGACTAATAAAGTAAACAAGCAAGAAGAATCAAATAGATGCAATAAAAAGTGAGGAATGGGATATCACCACTGATCCCACAGAAATGCAAACTGCTATCAAGAATAATATAAATACCTCTATGCAAATAAACCAGAAAATTTAGAAGAAATGGATAAATTCCTGGACAATTATACCTTCCCAAGACCAAACTAGAAAGAGGTCTAATCGCTGAATAGACCAATAACAAGGTCAGATATTGAGGCAGTAATGAATAGCCTAGCAACCAAATAAAGTCCATGATCAGATGGGTTCAGAGGTGAATTCTACCAGAGGTACAAAGAGGTTCTGGTACCATTCACTCTGAAACTATTCCAAACACTAGAAAAATAGGGAATCTTCCCTAACTCATTTTATGAGGCTAACATCATCCTGATACCAAAACCTGGCACAGACACAACTAAAAAAGAAAATTTCAGGCCAATATCCCTGATGAACATCAATGCAAAACTCCTTGATAAAACACTGGCAAATCAAAACCAACAGCACATCAAGAAGCTTATCCATCACAATCAAGTTGGTTTCATCCCTGGGATGCAAGACTGGTTCAACATATTCAAATCAATAAACGTAATCCATCACATAAACAGAACTAAAGACAAAAAAACACGATTATCTCCATTGATACAGAGGAGGCCTTCAACAAAATTCAACAACTCCTTATGCTAAAAACTCTCAACAAACTAGGTACTCACAGAACACATCTCAAAATAATAAGAGCTATTTATGATAAACCCACAGCCAAATTCAAACTGAATGGACAAAAACTGGATGCATTCCCTTTGAAAACCAGCGCAAGACAAGGATACTCTCTCTTACCACTCCTATTCAACATAGTATTGGAAGTTCTGGCCAGGGCAATCAGGCAAGAAAAACAAATAAAGGGTATTCAATTAGGAAAAGAGGAAGTCAAATTGTCACTATTTGCACATGACATGATTGTATATTTAGAAGACCCTATCATCTCAGCACAAAATATTTTTAAGATGATAAGCAACTTCAGCAAATTCTCAAGATACAAAATCAATGTGCAAAAATCACAATAACAGACAGAGAGCCAAATCATGAGTGAACTCCCATTCACAATTGCTACAAGGAGAATTAAATATCCAGGAATACAACTAACAAGGGATATGAAGGAACTCTCCTAGGATAACTGCAAAACACTGCTCAAGGAAACAAGAGAGGACACAAACAAATGAAAAAACATTCCATGCTCATGGATAGGAAGAATCAATATCAAAAAAATGGTCATACTGCTCCCCAAAAAGCTGGAGGCATCAAGCTACCTGACTTCAAACTATACAACAAGGCTACAATAATCTAAACAGCATGGTACTGGTACCAAAACAGAGATGGAGACCAATGGAAGAACAGAAGCCTCAGAAATAACGCCACACATATACAATCATCTGATTTTTGACAAATCTGACAAAAACAAGCAATGGAGAAAGAATTCCCTGTTTAATAAATGGTGTAGGGAAAACTGGCTAGCCATGTGCATAAAGCTGAAACTAGATCCCTTTTTAAAACTTATAGAAAAATTAACTCTAGATAGATTAAAGATTTAAACATAAGACCTAAAACCATAGAAATCCTAGAAGAAAACCTAGGCAATACCATTCAGGACACAGACATGCGCAAGGACTTCACGACTAAAACACCAAAACCAGTATCAACAAAAGCCAAAATTGACAAATGGGATCTAGTTAAACTAAAGAGCTATGCACAGCAAAAGAAACTATCGTTAGAGTTAACAGGCAATCTACAAAATGGGAGAAAATTTTTCCTATCTACCCATCTGACAAAGGGCTACTATCCAGAATGTACAAAGAACTTAAACAAATTTACAGGAAACAAACAACCCCATCAAAAAGTGGGCTAAGGATATGTATAGATATTTCTCAAAAAAAGACATTTATGCAGCCAACATACAGATGAAAAAGATCTCATCAACACTGGTCATTAGAGAAATGCAAATCAAACCCACAGTGGGATAACATCTCACTCCAATTAGAATGGCAATCATTTAAAAATTAGGAAGCAAGAGATGCTGGAGATGATGTGGAGAAAAAGGAATGCTTTTACACTGTTGATGGGAGCCTAAATTAGTTCAATGATTGTGGAAGGCAGTGTGGCAATTCCACAAGGATCTAGAACTAGAAGTACTATTTAACCCAGCAATTCCATTACTGGATATATACCCAAAAGGTTATAAATCATTCTGTTGTAAAGACACATGCACACATATGTTTACTGCAGCACTGTTCACAATAACAAAGACTTAGAACCAACCAAAATACCCATCAATGATAGACTGGATAAAGAAAATGTGGTACATATACACCATGGAATACTATGTAGCCATAAACAAGGATGAGTTCATGTGCCTTGCAGGGACATGGATGAATCTGGAAACCATCATTCTCAGCAGACTAACACAGAAACAGAAAACCAAACACTGCATGTTCTTACTCATAAGTGGGAACTGAACAATGAAAACACATGGACACAGGGAGGGAAACATTACATACCAGGGCCTGTCAGGGTCAGGGGTGGCGGGCTAGGGGAAGGATGGCATTAGGAAAAATACCTAATGTAGATGATGGGGTGAAGGATGCAGCAAACCACCATGGCACATGTATAACTATGTAACAAACCTGCACGTTCTGCACATGTACCCCAGAACGTAAAGTATAACAATAAAAAAAATTCTATGGTTAAATGTGATCAAGAAAATTACAATTCCAAATTCCTTCTGAAGTTTGTAGTATGTATTAATAATTAATAATCACAGTGCTTTGTCAACACAGAATCAGAATATTCTCTTTCATGGATGTCCTCTACTGAAATTCTCCTGTGAAAAATAGGCTAAAAGCAATTGCAACTCAAAGGTCAACAAAATAGTTTCTCTATCAGTGAGTTACATGTATCCATATGCACATACACATTTTCTTACCTATTTGAAATAATTTGGTAAGCCAAGGATTATTTACTTTTTCATATGAACATTTGAAACTCCAGACAGAGAGAGAGAGAGAGAGAGAGAGAGAGAGAGACAGAAACAGAGAGAGAGAGTGTGTGAGTGTCACTTGGAAGTACTCAGAAAAGCCAAAATGACCTTACTTGGGACAGGATGGTAGTAATAAGAAACTTTTTTTTTTTTTAACCTAGCATGGTATAGGCACAGAAAATGTGGCAAATGAAAGAAGGAGAGCTTTACAGTCAATATGAATAAGGCTCCAATTCTAATTTCAGTCATTAGCTGAATAGTATTGACCAATTACTTACCCAGTCTGACTTCAGGCTGCTCATATGTAATACAGAGGTGACATCTCTTATCAGGAAACTTGTCTTAGACATTAAGTAACATTGTCTTAGGGGAATAAACTTAATTAGATCTTACCTAACAAATAGTAATTCTCCTTACCTAGCTCTTTTTTTAAAACAAAGTAAGGCATTTATTGCAAAATATTACTTAAATTATTTCAGGGGGAGTTTTGTTTTCATTTTTTTTAACTTTAAGTTTCAGGGGTACAAGTGCAGGTTTGCTCTATACATAAATTGTGTGTCGTGATGGTTTGGTGTATACTTATTTCATCACCCAGGGAATAAGCGTGATATCTAATAGGTAATTTTTCTTGCTCACTCTCCTCCTTCCCTGCACCCTCTAGTAGGCCCTGGTGTCTGTTGTTCCCATCTCGTGTTCATATAAACTCAATGTTTAGCTCTCACTTATAAGCAAGAACATGTGATGTTTGATGTTTTTGCATTAGTTCCCTTAGTGTAATGGCCTGCAGCTTCATCCATGTTACATCTTATAGGTGATGCAGAAAAATTAGGGATAGGGTGTCTGTTAATTATTTCTTTAAAAAATTTTTGTTTTCCAAATCATCTAAGCTCTTGATGCTATCTATATAAGAATGAATCAGAAAAGACACGGAAAGTAAAAATATAGGAATAGCTTGAATATAAAACATAATGGTGAGAAGTTCAGAAACTAGAGAAGACAAAAGATTTCTCTTATTTAAGACTGTCTTTTACCTTCTGTCTCAAAGGTTTTCTTTAAAAGCAATCGTTGCTTAATCACCTTAAATTTTTGACATTATTCCTAATTCAATTTGGACATTTTATCAATAACAGGTTTTTAATCATAGGAAACTACTTCTGTGTGGCAACTGAGAGTGAATACACTGCACAATTTAAATGACTATGCACTGACAGCATGGTTGCTCATAATGTGAACTGCAAAGTAAAAGTACAAAAGGCACTAATCTTAGCCCATCAGATTGCAAAGATCAAAAAGTTGCATAATATCATATATTTGCAAAGGTTGGTGTGAACCTAAACTGGCACAAAATAGAGATAAAGCAATGTGGTAACAACCAACAAAATTTGAAAAGCACTCCCTTTGACCCAGCAGCACCATTTCTAGCAATGCATCCTAAAGAAATTCTCTCTTACATGCAGAACAACACATGCTTCAGTGTGCAGCACAGCTAATCATTGTAAAAACCTATAAAGAGCCTACGATTTTATGAATCGAGTACTATTGAAATATTTTGCTACATTTATGAAATAGAATATTTTGTATAACTCATGTGTACCATTTACTATAATACTGGTCTTCAAGATACGTTATAAAGCAAAGAAATCAAGTTTCAAAATACTTATGTATCAAAAATGTACAATGCATCTACACTCAGTAGGTATAGATTATTTCCGGAAAATAAACATCTAAGAACCTGAGAGCAGATGCCTCTAGCGAGGGTATCTGGTGACCAAGAGGGCCATAACATTTCCCTCTGCCTGGCTAAACTTTAGACAGGCTTCTCTTCAACATTAGATAATTGAACTCATTTTTTAAAAAAATTGATTTGGAAAACTTGTAATTGCAAATTCTTTCTCTGTTCTTTTAAAATATAAATTTTTGAAACCTTGTTGCCACTTTTGCAACCCAAGAACGTCTTTCTCAAGGACCTGAGAGCCATCCCTTTGAAATGTAGTCATCAGGGAAGATAGAGCCCCTATCAATCAGTCTCTGTGAGACGGTGGGAGTCTATCTGCCATCAAAGTGACTAGCTCCAAATTGTAAAATTATCTTTTGTCATGAAAGTAAGAGAAAGTTTACTTTTCCCTTGGCTTAGACCAATTAGCCAACATAGGTGGCCTACAATTCACTTCTCCTAGTTCTTAAAAACTCTCCAGCCACTTTTTTTGGTGGAGTCAGGTGAGGGCAGGGGACAGGGACATGGTTGATTTGAGTTCAGAATGAGTTCTGGCCTCTTTGCATATTGCAATAAACTTCAGTTACAGGGACTTTGATACTATTTTTGCCTTGACATTTGTATACAGTGAAAATCTGATCAAGATGAAGACTTACTTTTCACTTAATATTTTTTGTACATTTTGACGTTTTTATAATGTTCTTGGATTATCTATTCAAAAGATAAACAATCAATCTATTCCAAAAAACAAACAATCTAACAAAATTATCATGGCAGTCTACAGTCTACAGAAATACAGGCTAAGTTGTCCTGAAGAGATTCGTATAACCAGCTTCAGCTTTTAAATACTTAGGTAAAATATTTTAAAGGGAAACAAAAACATCCAATTAAACAATATGAACTTTATACAAACTGAAACCAAAATGAGAAAGTGTTTTTAATTCCCTCAAATAGTGTCATTAATACAAAGAAAACATTTTTACTTAGTTTTACAAAAATTATAATGAAATCTTAAATGAGTGCTTACCATATTTTTCAGAGATGCTTGATGGATAATTATTCTGTATCTAGCCTATTTGGGTCACCCTAGAATAATATAGGTTTGGGTCAACCTGTATTTAACTATTGAAACCTTCAAGCCTCAAACCAGCATTCAATTAAGGCAGTTGCTTTATGATGACTTATAGTCAAAGCAAATAAAAAGGGGTAAGCTCTCATAATTATAAAGTCAGAATAATTCATTTTCAATGATATATTCTTCTTTCCAAAGAAAGTTCTAAAGTCTGCAGCAAGAAAGTAGGCCATCAATTTTCACATTCTAGTGATAGTCATGATTTTTAAAAGAAATCCTTTTCTTAAGATGTAAACTTCAAATTCAGGATATTTAATCACTTATTAATTTATTAGTATTAAGGATGTTTGCCCATAGTTAAATTTTTGGAAAGAAGAAATTTAATTTTTACTTTTTTGCATAAGCACATCTTAACACCCCTATCACAGCTAGATATTTTTTCTTATATCTAGACTATCATCCTCTATTTATAGTGAGAAAACTTTCTCCTTCTGATTAAACCAAAACTAATGTTGGGGGAACAATTGAAAAAGACTCTTAAATATATAACTCAATGAAAGAAACATTCTTTGAATATACTACGGCTCTTAATATTCAACGTGCACAGGTGGGAAATCTATGATCACAAAGAAAGAAATCCGATTTTTTTTAACTATTTGAAATTGATCAGATACTTAAAGAAAAAGAAAACTATCTCCTGAAATCTATACTACCTCTTGTAGTGCATCTTTTACTGCTTCTTCTGAATCCATGCTACAGAAGGCATGTTCCATCGATTAACAGCAATGCTATCACGAAAGCTTGTTAAGAATGAGGAATCTCAGGCCCTATCCTAAGCCTCAATCCCTTCCTTACACGTTATATAAAAATTAACTCTAGATGGATTAAAGATTTAAACATAAGACCTAACACCATAAAAGCCCTCAAAGAAAACCTAGGCAAAAACCATTCAGGGCACAGGCATTGGCAAGGACTTCATGACTGAAGCACCAAAGCAACGGCAACAAAAGCCAAAATTGACAAATTGGATCTAATTAACCTAAAGAACTCTGCACAGCAAAAGAGACTTGTTAGAGTTAACAGGCAATATAAAGAATGGGAGAAAATTTTTGCAATCTACCCATCTGACAAAGGGCCACGGCACAGAATCTACAAACAACTTAAACAAATTTACAAGAAACAAACTACCCCATCAAAAAGTGGGCAAAGGATATGTTCAGACACTTCTCAAAAGGAGACATTTATGCAGCCAACAAACAAATGAAAAAAAGCTCATCATCACTGTCATTAAAGAAATGCAAATCAAAACCACAATGAGATACCATCTCACACCAGTTAGAATGGTGATCATTAAAAACTCCGAAGACAACAGATGCTGGAGATGATGTGGAAAAATAGGAATACTTTTATACTCTTGGTGGGAGTGTATATTAGCTCAACCATTGTGGAAGACAGTGTGGCGATTCCTCAAGGATCTAGAACTAGAAATACCATTTGATCCAGCAATCCCATTACTGGGAATACACCCAAAGGATTATAAATCATTCTATTATGAAGACACATGTACATGTATGTCTATAGCAGCACTGTTCACAGCATCAAAGACTTGGAACCAACTCAAATGCCTATCATGATAGAATGGATAAAGAAAATGTGGCACATATACACCATGGAATACTATGCAGACATAAACAAGGAAGAGTTCGTGTCCTTTGCAGGGACATGGATGAAGCTGGAAACCACCCTTCTCAGCAAACTGACACAAGAACAGAAACCAAACATTGCATGCTCACTCATAAGAGGGTGTTGAACAATGAGAATACATGGACGCAGGGAGGGAAACATCATACACCAAGGCCTGTTGGTGGATGGGGGACTAGGGGAGGGATAGCAAGGATGCTGGGGTGCTAGGGGAATGATATCATTAGGAGGAATAATGTAGATGATGGAGTGATGGATGCAGCAAACTACCATGACACATGTATACCTATGTAACAAATCTGCATGTTCTGCACATGTACCCCAGAACCTAAAGTATAAAATTTAAAGAAAGAACTCTCATTGAAGGTAAATACGTTTTCCATGGGAAAATAAAAACAAAAAACAAAAGAATGAAGAATCTCAAGGCCGTATCCTAAGCCTCTTCATCAAAATCTGTATTTAAACAGATCCTCAGGTGATATGCATGCAGACTAAAGAACAGAAGTAATACTCTGGATCTGAATGTCCTTTCTCTACCTGCTCCAGAAATATTAACTTTGACAGAGGATTGGAGAGTTCCTAGAACAGAGAGGAAAACATTCCATGTAGTCCCCCAGATCACACCCTCTCTTTTCCATTCTATCTGGCATGGCATTACCAAAAATGGTCTTCCCAAAATACTGCTTGTGTCATGCTCCTCATAACAACTACATTAACATTCTCATTTGAAATATATTTTGAACAAAGTTCTTTCATGTAAATTGTTTGAGTTAATTATCACAATACTGTAGAATAGGTTGTACTAGTTCCAGATGAGATGTATTCTCAGAAAAGTCACATACATATCTAAAGTCAGTCATGAAATAAGCAGTGAAAACAGGCCTCACTGCATTACATTCTAACATTAAATATCCTGCCCCTACTCGCATTTTATTCTGGCTCATTCCCTTGTCCAAATTTGCAATGATTCTCCACTGCAAATTTTTTAAAAATCCAAAAATGTGACATAATCTGGCCCCACTGACCTCTCCTATCAGACCACCCTCTATGTCAAAACCAATCCTGTGAGATGGTCCCACAGCCCAGCCGTATTCACCCAATTTTCTTTATTCACACAAGTCCCTTTCAAAGAAACCAACACCATTCTAGTTTTTTGAAATGCAGCTAAAGACTATTATATAAGAAGGAATGGAGGCCAGGTGCAGTGGCTCACACCTATAATTAGTTGTTTTATAGTGTCAATGATCTATGTACTTAAGTGTGTTACTGTGGTAGCTGGTGATGGTCTTTCCTTTCCATGTTTAACACTCCCTTAAAGACTTCTCATAAAACTTGTGTGGTAGTAACAAATTCCCTTAGCATTTGTTGGTCTGAAAAGGATCTTACGTGTCCTTTACTTAGGAAGCTTAGTTTGGCCAAATATAAAATACTTGATTGGCATTTCTTTTCTTCAAGAATGCTGAATATAGACTCCTATTCCCTTATGGTTCACATGATTTCTGCTGAAATGTCCACTGTTAGCCTGATAGGCTTCCCTTTGTAGAAGACCTGCCACTTGTCTCTAGCTGCCTTTAATATTTTTACTTTCATGTTTACCTTAGAGAATCTGATGACTATGTGTCTTGGCAATGGTCTTCTTGTACAGTATCTCAGAGGGGTTCCCTTCATTTCCAGATTTTGAATGTTGGTCTTTATAGCAAGTTTATGGAAATTTTCATGGGCAATATCCTCAAATATGTTTTCCAAGTTGCCTGCACTTTCTCCTTCTCTTTCAAGGATACCAATAATTCATAGATTTGGTTTCTACATTCGGTATTTCTCAGAAGATTTGTTTATTCTTTTTTTTTCTCCTCTAATTTTGTCTTATTGAGTTGATTCAAAGAACTGGCCTTCAAGCTCTGGGATTCTTTTCTCAGCTTTATCCATTCTGCTGTTAGTACTTCCAACTTTATTATAAAATGTGTGTAGTAAGTTTTCCAGCTCTATCAGTTGCATTTGTTTTTTATAACTATTTTATTTTTCGGCTCTTGTGTCGTTTTGTTTCATTCTTAGATTCCTAGGATTGAGTGTTAACTTTATGCTGAATCAATCTGAAGTTTAACTTTCCTCCACGTACCCTTGAGTGTTGGCTGTACTTAATAGCTTGCCTCCAAAGAGAAGAATATGGCAATGATTATAGCAATGAAACCTGGTAAATACTAAATTAGCCATGCTTTCAGAGTTAACATAATCACTGTTTATTCAAGTTGATATTGTATAACCTTGATATGAAGAAAGGGGAATGGTATCTCAACTCTGCGGTCTTTCTTCTGAAATCCCATAACCTTAACCTAATAATCAGCTTAACATCAGGCAAAGTCCAAATAAAGGGAGACTACAAGAATACCTGATTAGTACTCCTCAAACTGTCAAGATTCATGATTATTGAAAAAAAGAAAATTTAGAGAATATCATTATTGACCAAGGAGGAAATATCATGACTAACTGTAATGCAGAATGACTAAATGTAATGAAGGAATTATCAAACAGAAAAATTAAGTAAAATCTACTGCAATCTTTTTAAAAGTGTATAATTTAGTTAATACATAAGCTTCATCTTTGTTTTTCAGTTGTGACAAGTGTACCTTAGTGATTATGATGCTAACAATAGAGGAAACTGAAAGAGGGATATTTAGGAATTCTCTGCATTATCCTTGCAACATTTTTGTGAATCAAAAACTACTTTCAAAGATTTGTTTAAATTTGTTGAAGACAGAACACTAAATACTTCCTCAGACAAATAAAAGCTGAAAGAATTTTTAACTAACAGACCGGTACTATAAAAATGTTAGTTGAATTTCTTCAGGCAAAATGAAAATAACAACAGAAACTCAAAAGTAGGTAAAGAAATGAAGAATATTAGAAGTGGTAAACTTGTGTGGCAAATAAAAAGACATTGTTTTCATCATTTTTAAAATTACTTACAGGATAATTGACTGTATAAAAATGTATTGTGGATTTAAACATAGGTAGAAGCAAAATATGTAATAATTGTACTGTTATGTGAAAGGACTATATATACAAAGCGACCTTCAGATGCCAAAGGAGCTGAGAAACCAAACTAGGAGGCAGAAATATACAGTTCTTCAGTATTGGTGAATGAATTGAGGGAACTTACCAATAGAAGCATGGTCTTGGGTGACCACAAGACAACCAGATATCCACAATGTTACTCTTCAGACTCAGCGCTTATATATCATAGGGAAAGCATACACCTGCTCCAGCAAGACACTTAAAGGCAACCCTCTAGAAGAGGCAAGAATGCTATATGTATCATAGCCTAACACTTGTGTAATAACATATACATATATATGATATATAAATATATATAAATATATATGATATATAATATATATCAACATGTCATATATATCTATATTTCATATAGATGTATTTGTTACCCCCCAAGCCAACTTCATATGTTAACCCCTAATCCCTAGTATCTCAGAATGTGACTGTATTTGGAGATAGAGCCTTTAAATAGATAATTAAGTTAAAATGAGGCCATTAGAGCAGGGCCTAATTCAATTTGACTGGTGTCCTTATAAAAACAGATTAGGACATGCAGAGAGACCCCAAGGGGACATGTGTACAGAGTAAAAACCATATGAGGAGACGGCATGCATGTGGCCATCTGCAAGCCAAGGAGAGAGTCCTCAAGAAAAATCAACACTACTGACAACTTTACCTTGGATTTTTAGCCTCCAGAATTGTGAGAAAATAAATTTGTTGTTAAAAGCAGCAAACCAATTTATCATTCAAACAAGTTTTTGTTTAATACCAGTCTGTGGTATTTTGTTATAACAACCCAAGCTAACAAATACAGTTAGTACCAGAAAAGGTAGATTTTAGAGCAAACAATATTACCAAAGACAAAAAGAGGCATTTCATAGCAATTAAGGGGTTGATTTATCAAAAAGATATAAGAATCTTTACTATGCATGCACCAATAACAGAACTTTATAATGTATAAAACAAAAACTGATGTAAGTAAAATAAGTTGACAAATCAACAATTGTAATTCAAAATTTCAACAATACTCTCACAGTAATTAACAAGCAAACAAAAGAGAAAACTTCAAAAACACTATCAACAACAAGATCTAGTTAACATTTGTGGAACAGTTCACCCAGCAAAAGAGAATGCACATTTTTAATTAAACATAATACATTCACTGGAAAAGACTATATTCTGTGCCATATAACAAGTTTGAAAATGTATGAGAATTAAAATCAACAGCAGGATTTTATTCTGACCATAATAAATTCAAAATTGATAAAGAAATATCTAGATCATTCCCTAATATTTGGAAATTAAACAACAGTTTTCTAAATAAACTATGGGTCAAAGAAATAATGAGATTAGAAAACATTAAACAATAAATATTTAAATATGACATGTAAAATTTTTTGATGCATCCAGAACAGATAATGTCTACAGGGAAACTTATGAATGTAAATATTACAGAAAAGAAGAAAACAAAGGAAAAAACAAAAAATGTTTTGAGAAGGTTTTTATAAATAGGACACCAGTGGTACAAACCATCACATAAATGACAAATTAGCTTCATAAGAAATTTAAAATTCTGCTAGCTGAAAGACATATTGAAAATTTAAAAATGCATTTCATCCTGATTTAATCTAGGAGGGTTGTATATTTCCAAGAATGTATCCATCTCCTCTAGATTTTCTTAATGGTCTATCAATTTTATCTTTTCTATGAACCAGTTTTTGTTTCACTTGTGTTTTGTATTGTTTTGTTTCAATTTCATTTAGTTCTGCTCTGATCTCAGGAAGAAATAGAAACTCTGGACAGACCAATAACAAACAGCAAGATTTAATCAATAATAAAAATAAAAATGCCAACAAATTCTGGGACCAGATTGGTTTACATCTGAATTCTATCAGACATTCAAATAATAATTGGTGTCTCAAAGTAATAAGAGCTATTTATGGCAAACCCATAGCCAAAATCATACTGAATGGGCAACTACCTGGAGCATTCCCTTTGAAAACTGGTACGACACAAAGATGCCCTCTCTTACCACTCCTATTCAACATAGTATTGGAACTTCTGGCCAGTGAAATCAGGCAAGAAAAAGAAATAAAGGGTATTTTATTAGGAAAACAGGAAGGCAAATGGTCTCTGTTTGCAGACAACATGATGGTATGTTTAGAAGACCCCATTGTCTCAGCCCGAAATCTCTTCAAGCAACTTTAACAAATCTCATAATACGAAATCAATAAGCAAAAATCACAAGCATTTCCATACACCAATAACACACAGAGACCTAAATCATGAGTGAATTCCCATTCACAATTGCTACAAAGAGAGTAAAATATCGAGGAATACGACTAACTGGCTAGCCATATGCAGAAAGCTGAAACTGGATCCCTTCCTTACACCTTATACAAAAATTAACTCCAGATGAATTAAAGATTTAAACCTAAGACCTAACACCATAAAAACCCTAGAAGAAAAAATACCATTCAGGACATAGACATGGACAAGGAATTGACAAATGGGATCTAATTAAACTAAAGAGCTTCTTCACAGCAAAATAAACTATCACTGGAGTGAACTGGCAACCAATAGAATGGGAAAAAATTTTTGCAATCTACCCAGCTGACAAAGGGCTAATATCCAGAATCTACAAATAACTTAAATTTACAAGAAAAAACAACCCCATCAAAAAGTGAGCAAAGGATATGAACAAATACTCCTCAAAAGAAGATATACGGCCAAAAAAAATATGAAAAAAAGCTCATCATCATTGGTCATTAAAGAAATCCAAGTCGAAACCACATGGACACAGAGAGAGTAACATCACACACTGGGACCTGTTGAAGGGTGGAGGGCAGGAGCTGGGGGAGGGATATCAGGGGGTGGGGGGATTAGGGAGGGATAACATGAGGAGAAATACCTAATGGAAACGACAGGGGAATGGATGCAGCAAACCACCATGGCATATGTATACCTATGTAACAATCCTGCACAAGCTGCACATGTATCCCAGAACTTAAAGTATAATAAAAAAATTAAATCATATTACCAGAAAAGTTACCTTCACTGAAAGGAAGACAGGAAGAAATGAAAGAAGGAAGAGAAGACCACAAAACAACCAGAAAACAAATAACAAAACGGCAGGAATAAGTCTTACTGATCAATAGTAACACTGAATGTAAATGGACTAAATTCTCCAATCAAAAGACATAGACTGGCTGAATAGATGAAAAAACAAGACCCACTAATCTCTCTGCCTTTAAGAAACACATATAACCTATAAAGACACATATTGACTGAAAAGTAAAGAGATGATCAAAAATATTCCATGCCACTGGAAACCAAAAAAGAGCAAGAGTAGCTATACATATATCAGACAAAATAGATTTTCAGACAAAAACTGTAAGAAGAGACAAAGATGATCACTATACAATACAAAGGGGTTAATTCAGCAATAGGATATAACAATTCTAAATATGCATGCATTTCACATTGGAGCACCCAGATATATAAAAGAAATATTAGAGCTAAAGAGACCCCAATGCAATAATTGCTGAACATTTCAAAATCACACTTACAACAATGGAATGGTCTTCCAGAAAGAAAATCGATAAAGAAATATCAGACTTAATCTGCACTTTAGGCCAAATGGATACAACAGAAATGTACAGAACATTTTATCCAATGGCTGAAAAATGCATATTCTACTAAGCACATGGTTTATTCTCAATGATAGATTATATGTTAAGTCACAAAACAAATCTTAAAACATCCAAAACATTGAAATAATATCAAGTATCTTCTCTGACCACAATGGAACAAAATTAGAAAGGAGTAACAAGGGCAATTTTGGAATGATACAAACACTTGGAAATTAAACGACATACTGAATAACTGGTAGGCAAATAAATTATGAAGAAAATGGAATACACTTTTAAACAAATAATTAAAACAAAATATGGCAAAATTTATGAGATACAGCAAGAGCAGTACTTAAAGGGAATTTTATAGCTCTAAATGCCTACATCAAAAGAGCCAAAACTTGAAGCAAGCAACCTAATAATACACCTTAAAGAAATAGAAAAGCAATAGCAAACCAAGCTGAAAGATCTAAGAAAATAAATAACAAAGATCAGAGAAGAAATAAGTGAATTTGAAATGAAAACACACAAAAGATCAATGCAACAAAAACTTGGTTTTCTTAAAATTAAAAAAAAAAATTGATAAACCATTAGCCAGACTAAGGAAAGAGAAAGAAGATCAAACAAGCAACACCAGAAATGAAAAACGAGATATTGCAACCAATATCACAGAAATTCTAAGAAATACTAGTGGCTACTATGAGCATCTATACACCAATAAATTTGAAAATCTAGAAAAAGTGAACAATTTCCTAAACATAAACATACCAAGAATGAACCAGAAAGAAATTCAAAATCTGAAAAGAACAATAACAAGTAATGGGATCAAAGCTGTAACAAAAAGCCTCTCAGTAAGGAAAAGCACAGGACTTGATAGCATTATTTCTTAACTCTACAATAAACATTTAAAGAACTGATACTAATCCTCCTCAAACTATTCCAAAAAAATAGAGGAGGGAATACTAACAAACACATTCTACAAGGTAAGTATTCCTTGATACAAAAAACAAAGACACATTTTTATAAAACCTACAGACCGATATCTCTGATCAATATTGATGCAAAAATCCTCAACAAAATATCGGCAAACCTAATTCAACAATACACTGGAAATATCATTTGGCATGACCAAGTGAGATTTTTCCTTGGGGTTCAAGAACAACATAAGCAAATCAAACAACTTGATACACCATATCAACGAAATGAAGGATAAAAACCACCTGATCATTTCAACAGATGCTAAAAAAAACTGATAAAATTCAACATCCTTTTATGATTTATAAAAATTAAAAAACAGGGGCTGAAAGAAACATGCCTCAAAATAATAAAAGCCATATATGACAGACCCACATCTAGTATCATACAGACCCATGGTTAGTATCATACTGATCTAGTTGGGAAGATCTGAAACACAAGGATGCCTATTTTCACCACTGTTATTGAACAAAAAACTGGAAATTCTAGCTAAAGCATTCAGACAAGAAAAAAACGGCATCCAAATGGGAAAGAAAGAAGTCAAATTATAGTTGTCTGCAGATGATATGACCTTATATTTGGGAGAAACTAAAGACTACACCAAAAAAACTATGAAAAATGATAAATTTAGTTGCAGAATACAATATAGACGTGCAAAAATCAGTAGCATTTCGATACACCAACAATGAACCATCTGAAAAAGAAAAAAAAGTAATCTTATTTATAAGAACCACATATAAAATGAAATACCTAGGAATTAACTTATTCAAAGAAATAATAGATCTCTATAATGAAAACTGCAACACGCTGAGGAAAGAAACATTCAATGTTCATGGATTGGAAGAATTAATATTGTCAAAATGTCCATACTACCCAAAGCAATATATAGATTCAATGCAATCTCTATCAAAATACCAATGACATTCTTCAAAGAAGTAGAAAAAATAACCTTAAAGTTTATATGAAACCACAAAAGACCCAGAATAGCCAAAGCTATTGTAAGAAAAAAAAAAAACCCGGAAGAACCACATACCTGACTTCAGATTATTCTACAGAGCTGTATCGCTCAAAAATTCCCATAAGCATATACACATTCACCAACTGAAAAGGATAGAGAATCCAGAAACAAATTCATATATCTACAGTGAACTCATTTTTGACATGGGTGCCAAGAACATATACAGTTGGGAAAAGACATTTTCTTCAATAAATGGTGCTGGGAAAACTGGAGATCCATATGCAGAAGAATGAAACTAGACTCCTATCCCTTGCCATATACAAAAATCAAGTTGAAATGGATTAAAGACTTAAACCTAAAGACCTCGAACCACAAAAATACTGCAAGAAAATATTGGGGAAACTTTCCAGGACATTGTTTAGGACAAAAATTCCTTAACACCTCACAAGCACAGGCAACCAAAACAAAAATGGACAAATGAGATCACATTAAATTTAAAAGCTACTGCACAGCAAAGGAAACAATCAACAAAGTGAAGAGACAATCCATACAATGTGAGAAAATATTTGCAAAATACCTACTAACAAGAAATTAATAACCACAATATATAAAGAGCTCAAAGAACTCAATAGGAAAAACTCTAATAATCCAATCAAAAAATGAGCAAAAGGTTTGAATACACATTTCTTAAAAGAAGATGTACAAATACCAAACAGGCATATAAAAAATGCTAAACATTATTGATCATCAAATTAGTGCAAATCAAAACTACAATAAGATATCATCTCACCCCAGTTAAAATGGCTTATATCCAAAGACAGGCAATAGCAAATGCTGGTGAAGATGTGGAGAAAAGGGAACCCTCATACACTGTTCATGGGAATGTAAATGACTACAACCATGATGAAAAACAGTTTGAAGATTCCTCAAAAAAAAAAAAAAAACCTAAAAATTAAGCTACCATGTGACCCAGCAATCTCACTGCTGCGTATATGCCCAAAAGAAAGGAAATGACTATATTGAAGAGAGATCTGCAGTTTCATATTTGTTGCATCACTTTACACAATAGCTAAGATTTGAAAGCAACCTAAGTGTCTGTCAATCATTCAGAATGAATAAAGAAAATGCAGTACATACATACAATGGAGTACTATTCAGCTATAAAAAAGAATGAAATCCAGTCATATTCAACAACATGGATAAAACCGTTATATGTTAAGTAATAAAAGCCAGCCACAAAAAAAAAAACAAACATTGCATGTTCTTATTTGTGGGATCCAAAAATCAAAACGACTGAACTGAGGGACATAGAGAGTAGAAGGATGGTAACCAGAGGCTTACAAGTGTAGTGGCGGGCTGAGGAGGATGTTGGGATGATTAATGGTGCAAAATATTTAATTGTACATTTTAAAATAAAAATGAAACATATATTTTGCATTCTTTTCTTCTAAATTTTTCCTCTGACTACATATTTTCAAATGCCCTCCCTTTCTTTACATTCAGGTTTTTATGCTGCTTGATTAAATCTGATGTTGATGCTCTGTACTCCATTTTTTAAATTTTATTTATTGTATTCTTCAACTCCAGAATTTGTGTTTGGATCTTTTTATGATTTCTGTCTCTTTGTTGAGCTCCTCATTTTGATTATGTAGAATTGTTCTGGTATCACTGAGTCATCCATCTGTGTTCTACTGTGGTTCACTGAACTTCCTTAAACCAATTATTTTGAACTATTTGTCAGGCAAATTTTAGATCTTCATTTCTTTCCAATGTTGAAACATTTTAGCATATACAGTTTAAAATTAATTTAAAATAAAATTTTAATATTAAATTTAAATATCTTATAAATTTTTGTTAGTGAATTTATTCAAATGTTTTTCCCATCATAAATAAAAATGCATAGAAAACCAAGATACTTGTCTAAAGGCAAAAATTCTCATGTTTATGCAAGATATCTCTCAAATTTCTTTAGCATTTTGAGAGGAGTACAAAAGAGTGAAAAATATTTCCTATAAAGATCTCAATGTCTGATAATTAAGAATGTACTCACTAACTTCTACCATCTAATCAATTTTACACATTTCATTGCTGCCACATACATTTCAGACTATGTAGGACACTGAAGGTCATAGTAAAAATCTGTGTATTTTATTCAAGTAAATAGAAGCAAATGGAAAATTATCTGTCTTAAATTATGGAAAATTCTCTCTTTATGCAAAAGTAGTCAGTCACAAAACCAGTTGGTAGCTATTGCAATAATCTAGGCAAGAGGTAATAGTGACATGTACCACAATATATTTCAGATATATTTAAAAGGTAGAGAAGAAAGTATTTTCTAGGGTACCAGAAAAAGAAAAAAAGACAAAGATGACACTAAGATTTCTCGCCAGAGCAACTGCTAGATATAAGTGGCATACAGTGGACTAATCAGCACATGGCAGTTTTTGAAGCACTGTGAAAATAAGAGGATAATGAAAGAGCAATAGAGAATGAAAACAAAGTAGCCAAAGACACAGAGGCAAACAAAAAGACTGTATACTGGAACCCAAGTAAGCAAAGATGTGATCAAATGAGTCAAATGGTGCTAATAAGCAATCTAAGTACTAAGAAATGATTACTAGATTTGGTAACATGGAGGACACTGATAAACTTGACAAGAGCAGTTTTAGTGGAATGGTTGAGATGAAATCCTAAGAGAAGTAGGATCAAAAGAAAATAGGAGAGTAAGTGGAGACAGCAAGTACCGGCAACTCTTCAGAGTGGTTGTACTTTACACTGGACCTAAGAAAGGAGACAAGTAGATAGAATGAAACATGAGATGAAAGAAGACACGCAGTTTAGGTGGTTGTTAGTATGACTTGTAAATATGTCACTGAAATAATCCAGCAGAGTAGGAGAAAATAAAGATGAAAGGAGAGAAGGGAGAGCTGTGGGAGCAGTGTAGGCAAGAGCAGATTGGCACCAGTGCACAGAAAAGGGATGAGCCATAGATGAGAATGTAGCTCATTCATAGTGAAAAGACTCAAGGCAGAATTTGGGAATACGAGTGTATGTAAATCCACGTAGCTTTAGAAATAGAAGATGTAAGTTCTTTTCCTGCTTGTTTTTGTTTTCTCCATAAAATAATAAAGCTATTAACTGAGAGTAAATTGGGAGAAGCAGAGTTGGAGATATGAGGAGAAAGAGAAAGGGATGAACAAACTGTCTAGAAAAGTAGTAAGTGGATTGATTAGGAAAAAGTGGTAGGATATTTGGACAGCATTAAGGACGTTTACATATTTTGTCATGAATTCAGGAGAGTCCAACTGCATGAAATAGGTGTCTTTCCTAATCATGTTCAGCTGTTTGTGTGGCGGCACAAAGAATGCCATGTGGAGATACAGGCAGAGACCAGAATGCTGCATCTATGAACAATGGAACATCAAAAACTGCAGGCCATCACCAGAAGCTAGAAGAAAGGCATAAAACATGTTTTCACTTTGAGTCCTCAGAAGGAATCCATCCAATTTACCTCTTGATATTGAACTTCTAGTTTTAGAACAGAACTGTGAGAAAATAAGTTTCTGTTGTTTTAAGCCACTCTGCTTGTAATACTTTGTTAAGACAGATCTAAGAAATTAATAAGGTGGGTACATGATAAAGTCAGTAAATTCATCATTAATTTAGGATTTGATTGTTCTCTCAACATATAAATTACCACTTTCCCAAATCAACATTTGTCCATTACATACTTATCCTACTTGCAGTCTGAAGTGTGTCTTAATTAACTCAATAGAAAAGTTACTAGTAAATTCAATATTTCTTTCTCTTTAGATCTTTTCATAACAATGTACTATACAGCATTATTTTCTTTCCTAAAGGATCTCACTGCAGTTGGGTTTTTTTTTAATTACCCCAACTGCTTGCTTCCTATCTTTCAATATATTCTCTATAATAAACCAAGCATTTTGTTTCATGACTTTAAAATCCCAAATAATAAAAATTATGAACATGCATTTACACAAATGCATTAAACATATGTATGATATTACCAATGCAATTTATGTGTTACTGAAATAAAGTTACTGAAGCTAATAATCTAATATAGATGAAAAATTTGTATTAACACGGCATAATTCACAGTTACTCTAGCATTCAGAGTGAAAAATCTAATTAATATCCTGTGACTCTGCTACAAAACCATTGGCTCATAAAATTCAGATATAAACTTCCTCTTGCTAACAATTCATGCAATAAATTCTCAGTAGCAGATGTGTAAATTTAGGATGATATGTACCCCATTTTTCTACAAATATATTAACATAAAGTCAGCATATGTGAAAGTCGCACTTAGCTGATAATTTTTATATAACAAATACTCATTTAAAAGTTATAAATATGCTTCTTTTATCTAAAACTTGACTTTGATGATCCTGTTCCACATTTAATAATCATAAAATTTAAATGAAGTCAAATTATTATTTATACAATGAAAAGAACCTATCTTCTCATATGTTCTAATGACTATTTTCATTAAGTACTGCTTTCAGTTTATAAATTTTAATATCCCCTTTTTTTCTATAGTACTTGATACCCAATTGTCTTTTTTAGAGTCTGACACTATTTCATAATTCCTTTTTATAGAATTAGCCAATAAACTTTAATTTCATCATCTGCTTTTACCAAAAGATGCCAAAATTCTGTTTTACTTCAATTACAACAAAGTATACAATAATAATAGTAATAAAATCTTTATATGAAATGTATATTTGGTATCTTAATATAGTAATTTATATTCAAAATAAGACATTTCCATCCAACTTCTATTAAAAAGAATTTTATGAGCACTGAGGGAAAAATATTAATTTTGAAGATTATTAAAATGAAGAGCAGCTCCTGAACACTCCAAACTGACGACGAGTTAAAATTACTCCCCCAGCAGTCAGGCTCAGTGGTTCACTCCTGTAATCCCAGCACTTTAGGAGGCTGAGGCTGGCAGATCACTTGAGATCGGGAGTTCGAGACCAGCTTGATCAAAATGGAGAAACTCTGTCTCTACTGAAAATACAACATTAGCAAGGCATGGTGGTTCATGCCTGTAATCCCAGCTAGTTGGGAAGCTAAGGCATGAGAATCACTTGAACCTGGGAGGCAGAGGTTGCGGTAAGCTGAGACTGTGCCATTGCACTCCAGCCTGGGCAGAAGGAGCAAAACTCTATCTCAAAAAGAAAAGAAGGCACTGCCCTAGCTGTACTCAGTAAATGAGTGTAACTGCAAACTAAATTTGCCACTTCCTTTTATCAAGTTCTTAGAAAAATTTGCCTTAAACAATTGTTTTGTATATAATTAACACAAGAAACACTGTTCCGAAAATTCACCTACATGTTCTAAATTATAATCCTGTAAAAGATATAGCAAGGGGTTAGACAGAAACACTCTGAATTAATACACAAATTATTAGGAGAGAGAAAACTCCTCTTCAGGAGTTTTTCTTTAGCTTAAATGGAGAGTGAAAGTCTAAAAGATTTTAGATGACTTTTAAAGATTCTTTTCAACTCGATAATAATCTCCCAATCATTATTACCTATAATCTCAAATAAAAGAGAGAATGCTGTATTATTTAATGACTCACTGAAACTAAAATTTGAGCACTTAAACTTACATATGTAGGAAGCATGTCAATCTTCAAAAAAATGTGAGTAAAGTATACCTGTTTACACAAATAACTCTTTCTTTCCAAGAATTTGCAGCATCGCTTGCTTGACTATGTTATTAAGCCAGGACTTCAATCAGAATTTCTCCTACTACCAAGACAACCAAACTGGCATTTGCCAAAACACTACAGAGTCAGTAAATACAAACTTTTCCTTATTTGCTACCTTATTTCATTTCTGTGCTATACTAACTACTAAATATGCAGTATTAGAAGATAGAAAGATTATTTCTTTAATAAATTATAAAATAAGATCTTTGTCTCCATGATAGAAATACATCGTCCATGACACAAGCCTGGTACAATTTGAAGCTATCAAACCATCAAACCCAGTTTTGAGAATCTGATATTTTTTGGCCCCAAATCATTTAAAAGCAAAACGACTTGGCCAAATGATTTAAAAGCATAGCATATGTGTAAATTATCAAAGATGTTCCATGACTTTCTGTGGCAATTTAATCAAGTTTCAATTGATAAGGATATTTACTATTTCAAATTTAGATTTTCTTGTATTTACTCCTTAACTGAGAAATTTTATCTGTATATTAAATTAATCCCTGTACAAATAAATTGTTGTAAGTTTAGTATAGCAATAACATACAGAAACAGTAGAAATTTACAATTCCATAAAGTTTACTTGTAACACATCTTGGAAACCATTTACTCAGCTCAACATGCTCTATTGAACCATGTCATCATTGGAATTTGCTAGAATGAAGGTTTAGAATTTGAATTAGAAAGTTGATATTTTAAGCCAGTAAGACATGGCTATAGACTGTTAAACTAAAAAAGCTGGACTCGTAGAAGCAAAGAGTCAAATCATGGTTGCCAGGACCTGGGAGTGGGTAGGTTGTGGGAATCTTGGCCAAAAACTACAAAATTTTAATTAGGAGGAATAAGTTCAAATGATCTATTGTACAACATAGTGAATATAGCTAATAACAATTTATTGTATTATTGAAAACTGCTAAGAGAGATTTTAAGCATTCTTACCACACACAAAAAAATGATGTGTGAGGTAATGCATATGTTAATTAGCTTTATTTAGCCATCCCACAATGTATATATATATATTTCAAAACATCTAATAAATATGTAAAATTTAATCAACCTATAATTTACAAAGATATTAAGTATTCTAAACTTATATTTTCTTGCTTTTCTCCCTTAACTGAGAGATTTTATTTGTATATTCAATGACTCCATATACAAACAAATTATAATATGGCAAAGTCATTTTACTTTTAAATCATCTGGGACCAAAGAAGGTAGAAAATACAATATTCTCACTTACATGTTAAGTATATACAATTTAAAATTTTTATTTATTAAAGTTAACTTTTAGGCAGGATGCAGTGGCTCACACCTGTAACCCATCACTTTGGGAGGCTGAAGTGGATCACCTGAGGTCAGGAGCCCAAGACCAGGCTGGCCAACATGGCAAAACCCCATCTCTACTAAAAATTAAAAAAAAAAAAATAGCTCATTGTGGTGGTGGTGCCTGTAATCCCAGCTACTTGGGAGGCTGAGGCAGGAGAATTGTTTGAACTTGGGAGGCAGAGGTTGCAGTGAGCCGAGATCATGCCATTGCAATTGTACTCTAGCCTTCATTGGCATCTGCCCACCTTGGCCTCCCAAAGTGCATAAGCCACCATGCCCGGCCAACTTTGACCTTGTTTTATAGAAAGCAAGCATTAATTATAACTGGTATTAGGGTGAATAAGGAAAAATATTCTATCTACCAAAAAGAAGTTAAAAAGGTAGGAAGGTAGAGAGGAAGGAAAGGAGAGAGAAGCAAGCTAGAGCTAGAAGGAACAATGAAGGAAGAAAGCTGAAATATTTGGGAATAATTATTAAAACCTAGGAATGTATCTTGGTTAGGGCTGGTAGGACTTTTTCATATCTTTTTCTGTTCACAAGTCACAGGGCCTTAAGGTAACCTAAAGAACAAACAGTATTAAAAATATAATAATGCAAACAAAGCTCAAGACCAGATTCACAGCTGAATTCTACCAGAGGTACAAAGAAGAGCTGGTACCATTCTTGCTGAAACTATTCCAAAAAGATGAGGAGTATAGATTCTTTCCAAACTCATTTTATGAAGCCAACATCATCCTGATGCCAAAACCTGGCAGAGACAAACAACAATGAAAAACTTTGGACCAATATCCTTGATATACATCAGTGCAAAAATCCTCAACAAACTACTGGCAAACTGGATCCAGGAGCACATCAAAAAGCTTATCTCCATGATCAAGTAGGCTTTATCTCTGACATGCAAGGTTGGTTCAACATATACAAATCAACAGAGGTGATTCATCAGGTAAACAGGACTAAAGACAAAAACCACATGATTATCTCAAAAGATGCAGAAGAGGCTTTTGATAAAATTCAACACCACTTCATGTTAAAAATTTTCAATAAACTAGGTACCGAAGGAACACACCACAAAATAATAAGATCCATTTATGACAAATCCACAGCCAGCATCATACTGAATGAGCAAAAGCTGGAAGCATTCCCCTTGAAAAGTGGCAAAAGACAAGGATGTGCACTTTCACCACTCCTATTCAATATATTATACTAGTATTGGAAGTTCTGGTGAGGGCAATTAGGCAAGAGAAAAAGGTAAATGGCATCCAAATAGGAAGAGTGAAAGTCAAACTGTCTTATGCTTGCAGGTGACATGATTCTATATCTAGAAAACCCCATCATCTCTGCCCGAAGCTTTTTAAGCTGATAACCAACTTTAGCAAAGTCTCAGAATATAAAATCAATATATTAAAATCACTAGCATTCCTACATATCAACAGCAGTCAAGCTGAGAGCTGAATCAGGAAAACAATCCCATTCATAATTGCCATATAAAACAAAATATCTAGGAATATAGCTAAATAGGGAGGTGAAAATTCTCTACAAGGAGAACTACAAAATACTGCTTAAAGAAGTTAAAGATGACACAAATGCAAAAGCATTTCATGCTCATGAAAAGGAAGACTCAATATCATTAAAATGGCCATACTGTCCAAAGAAATTTATAGATTCAATGCTATTCCTATTAATCTCCCATTGACATTCTTCACAAAACTAAAGAAAACTATTTAAAAATTCATACGGAACCAAAAAAAGAGCTAAATAGCAAAGGCAATCCTGAGTGAAAAGAACAAAGCTGGAGACATCACGCTACCTGACTTCAAAATACACTACAGGGCTACAGTAACCAAAATGTCATGATAGTGTTACAAAAAACAGACATATAAACCAATGGAACAGAAAAGCAGACCCAGAAATAAGGATGCATACCTATGACCATCTGATCTTCGACAACCCTGACAAAAGCAATGGGGAAAGGATTTCCTATTCAATAAAAAGTGCTGGGATAACAAGCTAGCCATTTGCAGAAGATTGAAACTGGACCCCTTTCCTTACACCATATACAAAAATTAACTCAAGATGGATTAAAAACTTAAGCGTAAAACCCAAAACCATTACTATGAAAACTGTAGAAGAAAACCTAGGCAATACTATTGATACCATTCCAATGAGTGGAGTAACATCAGGGTTCTTGGTCTCATGACGGTTTAGATAAAATGAGACGGACACATGTGGAGTGGTTTTAAGGAGTGGAGAGTTTAATAGGCCAGAAGGATAGGAGAATGTAGAAGGAATGAGGAGATGGTGTCTGATTTGCATAGGGTTCAGGGGATTGGCTTGACTAGGCATGTCACTCACATAGCCTGCAAAAATCTAGCCCTCCCACCCTAGCTTCTTAATATGCAAATGCATGACGCCAAGATATTCTACACATGTGGGGATAAGTGGGGGCGACCATGTCACCAGACACACGTGGGGCAAAGGCAAGATGAAGAGGGTGGGAATTGCCATGTTTGGATGAACCCAGTTTCTAATGGCCAGCATTTGCATATCAAAGGTTGCCGGCCTGGCTCTAAGGGCCTGGGCTTTACAAAAATCTTTTCCAGGGTCAGGTGTGGTAGCTCACACCTGTAATCCCAGCACTTTGGGAGGCAGAGGTGGGCAGATCACAAGGTCAGGAGTTCAAGACCAGCCTGACTAACATAGTGAAACCCCATCTCTACTAAAAAATACAAAAAAAAAATTAGCTGGGCATGGTAGCACATGCCTGTAGTTCCAGCTACTCCAGAGGCCCTGGCAGGAGAATCACTTGAACTCAGGGGGTAGAGGTTGCAGTGAGCCGAGATCTGCATCACTGCACTCCGGCTTGGGCAACAGAGTGAGAGTTCGTCTCAACAACAACGAAAAAAATCCTTTCTGGATATGCTTTAAAAAATGAAAACTTCCCAAGGATCCCTTTTCCTCTCTATCTGCTTAAAACAATACTTAATAACTCCTACAACACTATTCTGGACACAGGAATGAGCAAAGCAAAAACTGACAAATGCAATCTGATTAAACAGCTTCTGCACAGCCAAGAAAACTATTAACAAAGTAAACAGACAACCTATAGAATGGAAGAAAAGTTTTGCAAACTGCATTTGACAATATCTAGCATCTACAAGGAAATCAAATTTACATGAAAAAAACAAACAACCTCAACATGAACACTTTTCAAAGAAGCCCTACATGTGGCCAAGAAGCATATGAAAATAAGCTCATCAAAACCACAATGAGATACCATCTCACACCAGTCCAAATGGCTATTCTTAAAAAGTCAAAAACAAACAAACAGATGCTGGCAAGGCTGTGGAGGAAAAGTAATCTTTACGCACTGTTGGTGAGAGTGTAAATTAGTTCAGCCATTTGGAACACACTGTCAATTCCTCAAAGACCTAAAAACAGAAATAACATTTGACCCTGCAATCCAATTACTCGCTATATACTCAAAGAAATATAAATCATTCTAGTATAAAGACAGATGCACATCTTTGTTCACTGAAGCACTATTCACAATAGCAAAGACACGGAATCAACCTAAATGCCCATCAATAGTAGACTAAATAAAGAAAATGTGGTACATACATGCCATGGAATACTACAAAGCCATAAAAAAGAACAAGATCGTGTCCTTTGCAGGAACATGGGTGGAGCTGAAGGGCATTACTCTTAGCAAACTAACATACGAACAGAAAACCAAATACCACATGTTCTCACTTGTAAGTGGAAGCTAAATGATGAGAACACATGGACACAGAGAGGTGAACAACAAACACTGGCATCTATCCAATGGTGAAGGGTGGGAGGAGAAAGAGGATCAGGAAAAATAACTTATGGGTACTAGCTTAATACCTAGGTGATAAAGTAATCTGTACAACAAACCCCCATGACACACTTTACATATATAACAAACCTTCACATGTACCCCTGAACTTAAAAGTTAAATTTAAAATATATATAATATGGAGGATATAAGTGAAGCATAGGTCACTAGACATAGACAGATGATCATCTCTATTGTTCCACAATACCAAAATAACAAAGAGTTCTGTAAGATAGTAGCCTTTACTTCTAGTTCTGATAACTGTTTTCTTTACCTAAGGATAACCAAACTATACAACATAAGGGATAAACTAAATTGTAAGTTGTACAGAAGACTTTGGAAAATGAGATCCACTAAGAAAGTTTTGCAATAATAGAAGACTTGTAAGTCTTTTAAGGAAGACTCAGAGTACCAGGGAGATGGTACCTTTAAGACAAACGCCAGAGGCCGGAGGCCAGAGGCCAGATGCAGTGGCTCGGGTCTATAATCCCAGCACTTTGGGAAGTCAGGGCAGGAAAATCACTTAAAGCCAGCAGTTTGAGACCAGTCTGGGCAACATAGTGACAACTTATCACTACAAAAAATAATTTCAAAAAAATTGGTCAGGTATAATGGCTCAAGCCTGTAATCCTACCTACTCAGGAGGCTGAAGCAAGAGGATCACCTGAGCCTAGGAATTTGAACTATGGTAATACCACTGTACTACTCCAGCCTAGGTGACAGACTGAGTCCCTAAGGAAAAACTAAAGGATAAACATGCTCTGATTTTTAAGTAAAAAATGGGGTCTTGAGTGACAAATTTTAAGGGCCATTTAAAAAGAGACCTCAAACAGCATTCCCGTGGCAAAAAAAAGAAAAAAGAAAGAAAGAAAAAGAAAAAAGTCTGTATCACTTTTGCATTTGTTTTCATCGCTAGGAACAAAATCTGGACTACTGACTCTAACTTCAGTTAGAGTTTTGGTTTTGTATTGTCTTTGTATCTTAGCTTTCCTGCACAATTTTATCTCTACTTTCTTCATTTTTAATCTAATTTTCCTGGCTGAGACCTTTCCAATTCAATTCTGAAGCTTAAGGAATTCTAACTTCAGTTGGTCTGGTTCCAGGCCCTGACAAAATGAAAAATAATTAAGAGATTTTTTTAAAGGCATTTTAAAGGAGGCAACATGAGGGACAAATATGTTTTGGAAGAAGGGAACTCAACAAGAGATTCCCTATTCACCTAGACAGCTATCAGTAGAGTGATTATATGTCTTATCTAAACCAGGATACTTCAGAGAATTTTAAAATGCACTAACTAGATAGATTGCCAGAAAGGATATATCAACTGAAACTTCTAGGACAAAGTTGAGCATATGGTGGTCACTATGATTGTTAACTTTATGTGTCAATTTGACTTAGCTAAGGAACGCACAGATAGCTGGTAAAACATTATTTCTGGGTGTGTCTGTGGGGAATGAAAGTCAGAAATATAAATGGTGGAGCCCCAAGTAAGTTCTTAATGTTGGAAGTAAAAATAAGTGTGACTGTCAAGTGGAAGAAAAGTTTTCCTAATTTCAACACCACCAAAACTACATTTATGGAGACAAGGGATAAGGAGAACCTCCATCTCCCATGCACTTTTAACAATGTAATATCATGTGGTTGTCTTGATCAAAGTTAAGTTTCACTTTGAGATTTGCTTTGTGGAAAAAACTTAAAAATAAAACCATTTTAATAAAATTTGAAATGCTTTACTTCTAAGGAGTGTTAGAATTTAAGTTTTAGCTAAATGTCAAGAGAAAACTCAAAAGCAGTCTACTGATACAGAATTAACAGAAATGGCAGGAGGCTTCAATCACAAGAACTCAGTTCTTCTCATTACTAGAGCTTTGTTTTCAGGAATTATCACTGACATATCAATTTTTCTATGTTACTTCAACATCTGGCTTACAGAAAACATTATGGTTTGTCTTTCTTGCCAGTAGACACAACCTATCAAGAATTTAAAACTAATGAAGGAGAAATTTTAAAATATCACAAGAGTCTTCCCTTCTTCGATATTTCTTCTCACAACTTCTAAGATCAAATTTTCATTTATGTTTTATTGCACAAAATATAATGAATTGATGGCAGACATGGTCACTCTGTTATAGAATGTGTTTTTATAATCCATAAGCTATGGTTGAATTCAAGGTGTCAAAGATCTGTTTTTCTCAAGTGACTCTGATTACATTATTGGAATTTCTTACATTTCTCTTAACTTTGTCCCCAGTCTTTGCGCAAAACTCAAGAAGATCACCGTAACTAATGTGGGCAGGCATTATACAACCCCTTGAAGGCATAAATAGAACAAAAAGCTTTACGAAGGGTGAATTTGTTCTCCTCGACCTAGAACATTCTTTCTTTTGCCCTCAAGCATGATTTCTCCTGGTTCTTGGGCCTTTGCATTCAGACCAGGATTTACACCATTTGTTCCTCTGGTTCTCACGGCTTCAGAGTGGGGTCAAATTACACTATAGGTTTTCCTCATCTGCAATTTCAGAAGACAGATGTGGAACTACTTGGACACCATAATCATATGGAGCCAAGTCTTACAAAAATCTTCCTCCCTCTACATACATCACATTTGCTCTGTTTCTCGGAAGACTCTTGACTAATACAGTCACCTTAACTAAAAATGAGTCTGACATTAGCCCAGTGATTACAGAAACAAAAACTAAGGTTGGGTAGGGGAGCTGCAAAGAAACTCGTTGGCATTGTCAATTAATCAGAACATGGCTTTACATATAGTATGATATAGTGTTTTGTATTCAACCTTCCTTGGTGTCTTGGTCTTCAAATATGTACACAGTTGGCCAAAGATTAGAGACTAAGTGAAGAGAAACGGAAGAAATTCCAAGAATGTAATCAGAGTCCCTTGAGAAAAATAGATCTTTGACACCTTGAATTCAATCATAGCTGATACATTATAAAAACACATTCTATAACAGAATTACTATGTCTCACATCAATTAATTATATTGTATAATATAAACATAAATGAAAATTTGATTTTAGAAGTTCTGAAAAGATTACTGAGGAAGGGAAGACCCTTGTGATATTTAAAATTTTCTCCTTTATTAGCTCTAAATTTGATAGGTTTTGTCTACCGGCAAGAAAGACAAACCACGATGTTTCCTGTAAGCCAGCAGATGCTGAAGTAATATAGAAAACTTGATATGTCAGTGACAATTCCTGACAATAAAACCACAATAATGAGAGGAACTGAGTTCTTGTGATTGAAGCCTCCTGCCATTGCTGCTAATTCTATAATATGAGTAGACTGCTTTTGAGTTTTCTCTTGACATTTAACTAAATCTAAAACCTAATTCTAACACTCCTGAGAAGCATTTCAAATTTTATTAAAATGGTATTTTTAATTTTTTTTGATAAAACAAATCTCATAGTGAAAATTTTGATCAAGACAACCACATTATATCATGACATTATTAAAAATGCATGGGAGATGGTCTCTTTATCCTTCATCTCCATAAATATAATTTTGATGTCTAAAGACTTAGAATCTTCATAAACCATTCCTTGTCTTTATCCTTTTTAAGTACTTATTTAATAGCACTTTTTGGTTCACAGTAAAATTGAGAGGAAGGTAGAGAGATACCATATACAGTCCCAGTCCCAAACATGTATAGTACCCTCTGTTATTAGTATCCTCTACTAGAGTGGCATATTTATTGCAACTGATGAACCTACATTGACACATTATCATTATCATCCAAAGTCCATAGTCTACACAAGGGTTTATTCTTGGTGATTCTGACCTCAATCACATCGGGGTCACCGCCTGAGACACTGATTACCACCTGCGGATGTTTGTCTTGCAGACCCTGACTCAATGATGAATGAATAAATGCACTCTCATACCTATTTCAGTGATTCAGGTGGGCTAGGCATGGTCATCAGCTGCTTTCTGAAGGTGAACTGCAGCCAATTGACCAAGACCCCCTGTCCTTCCACATATTTATTCAGTAAAGATTTTATAACAGAGGTTCTAAGTTAACAGGCTTGTGGATAATTAACATCATTAAAAGAGTGGTTTTATGAATGATAAAACTTTAGGTTCCAGGCACCCAGAGTAAACACTATTAATGGGTAATTCCCATTTGATCTCCCCAGAGGACCATCCCACACAAAGTTTACATGAGTAAACAGTTAGAGACAAAGGGATGTGGGGTAAACAGACTTAACTGGGGAAGCCTCTTACTGTCTTTTCTACGCTAATGTAGTTTAACCAGCTGCTTTCAACCTGTCTCAGTAAAACCTTTCTGCCTTCCAAAAGGTTTCAAACTAATCTATAACTTTCCCTAATATTTTGCCAGCCACCCCAAGTGAATTCCAATAGGTAATGTACATTCTTTGGGTTTCAACAAATGTATGACATGTATCGGTCATTACAGTAACATTCAGAGTACTTCCACTGCCCTAAAAATCCTCTGTGCTTTGCCTATTTATCCCTTCCTCCCCTCTAACCCCTGAACAACTACTGATCTTTTTACTGTTTCCATAGTTTTGAGCTTTCCAGAATGCCATGTAATTGGAATAATACTACAGCTTTTTCAAATCGGCTTCTTCACTAAGTAATATTTAAATGTCTTGCATGTCTTTAGATGGCTTGATAGCTCGTTTCTTTTTAGCACTGAACAGTATTCCACCGTCTACATGCTATGGTAAACCACATGTACTGTAGCTTACCCACTCACCTATTCAAGGACTTTTTGGCTATTTCCAACGTTTGACAGTTGTGAATAAAACTTCTGTAATCATCCATGTGCAGGACTTTATGTGGCATAATTTTTCAACACTTTTGGGTATATACCAAAGAGAAAACTTGCTGGATTATACAGTAAGAGTTCATTTAGTTGTATAAGAAAACACCAAACTGTCTCCCAAGTGTATCATATTGCATTCCACCAGCAATGAGTAAGAATTCTTGTTGATCCACATCCTCACCAGTACTTGGGTTGTCAATGTTCTGAAGTTGGGCCACTCTCAGATATGCAGTGTAGCTCAATGTTTTAATTTGCATTTCCCTGATGACATATGATGTGAAGGATCTTTTCACATGCTTATTTGCCATCTGTACAATTTTGGTGAGGTCTTCAGCCCATCTTTTAATCAGGAGGTTTTCTAATTGTTGAGCTCTGAGTTCACTGTGTAATTTGGATAAGCATTCTTTATTAGATATGTCTTTTGTAAATATTTTCTTCCATTCTTTGGCTTTTTTAATTCTCTTACAGTGTTTTTAATTTTAAATGAAGCCCAGCATATCAATTCTTCCTTTCATGACTTTGGCATCTTACCTAAAAAGTAATTGCCAAACCCAAAGTCATCTAGATTTTCCCCCATGTTATTTTTAAGAGTTTTATCATTTTGAATTTTACATTTAATGTCCAGTTTTCGTTTATATGAAGAATGTGAGGTCTTCATTCTCCTTTATCTTTTATAGCTAATGAAACTCCAAGTATGTCTGAGAAAAATCTTCAAATGTGTTTTCTTTTTGCCATTTCTTCTAACACTGAAATCTTCTCTCTTGTAAATCACATCATAAAATATAGAAAACACATCATAAAACTTTATAAATATAGACATACTATTCTCATTCTCAATGTGGAATGAAATTTCCTAAGGCGGGCATTTGCTCAAATATGGATTCTATTGGAATTTTTGGCCTATGAACATTCTCTATTGTTATAAACAAAATAAGAAATGAGAAGGAGTATTTCTGTGACTTATCTCTGATTTGGAAAAAAAGAGATTTAAAGAGAGAAAGATAAAGTTGGGAAAGGAGAGGATCAGAGAAGAAATAGCCTTACATACATCATTACAATCTTGTTCCCATTTACAAGGCCAAAGGAGGGAAGCTACAGTCCAGATTATTTCTGGTTCACTTATAACCTAAGACAGATATCCACAAAAAAAGACGAGCTTTGGAAATAATTCACTGAGTCACTATAATGGGCACCAAAATTTTTATTACTTTTTCCTTTATGTTTTCCAAATGATTACGTTTTGTCAATAGGACTATAGTGATTATAAAGGGCATTTAGTGATGATTTTAATGAAGTATTGTGTCTGCAAGACAGTGGATATCTTTCACATATGTAAAGTATGTTTCCTGAATACCATTAACTGTCTTATTATCTGACATTTGTCAGTCAATGAATACTTATAAACCACCTACTTTGGGTCAGGCACTATGTGTGGTACTGTGTAGGCAGTGATAAATGATACAGACATGGATCTTAAGTCTGGTTAGGGAATGAGATAAGCATCTGGACATGTAAATAATTATGTAAGCACAAACTAAGAAGAATGCTAAGTATTATTAAAGAAGAATGGGCAGAAGTAACTTTGAAGATAACAGCATTGTAAGTGTAGAGAGAGTGATGAAGAGCCATGGGAGAAGGATTTGTAGGGAGAACATTCCCACAAGAACAGTTTTGTGCTGATCCTAAGACAGGATGTGTGTAATGAAGCAAAATGAGGTCAATTCAGCTTGAGCATAGTGAGAAAGGGAGAGAAGAAAGATTCTATTACAGAAGTTGTCAGGGAGCTATAATCCATGGTCTTTAGGTTATGGGGGTGATATGAGTATTGCCCTAAGTACAATGAGGAACAATGGAAAACTTTTAAATCATATTATAGTAGCCTCAATAATCAGGCACAGTGGAAGGACTGATTTGATGTAGAATGAAGGACATCCTTGTATTTAGGGGAAAAGAAAAGGACCAGGGAACCTTTAGTATTTGTGGACTTGCTGATAGAAAGCCTTCTGATAGCTACTACCTTCTTAAATTAATGAAATAAAGTCATCAGCTGATATTGAGGACTATGAGGGGTAGGATAAGGAGCAAAGAAAAGACGTAAATCACCAGAAAAAAAATGAAAATTGGTGTTTCAACAAAAATGAAACTACAAATTCAATAAATTATTTCCCTCTATTGCTGTTACTCGGAAGAAAATGGTGTTAAATAATACCCATGTGAAATCCAGCATAAATTATGTTTGCTCAAAATCAGTATAGGGAGTATTTCTGTAAGTCTGCAATTAGAACTAGGATACCTATAATCTTTAGTTTCTTAATCCAGAATCCGTATTTACCTTAAGAGACCACGGTGGGTAATAGAAGTATACTGCTGCCCTCTTCCTTATTTGAAAAGAATGCACTAAATTTTTCAGCATAAGTTTTTAAATTGCATGTATATGAAAATGTCATTGTTATTTTAAAGAATTTTACAAATTTTTAAGATTATAGAAAAATTCATATTTACAACATTTTAATAAATATAGAAGTTTAGGTAATAAAATATAAAGGCTTTTCCCTCACCCCAAAGCCATTTTTTGGGGAAGCAATTCACACTGTCTTGTTTATGGAACCATGTGCAAGTTTTTCTTGGCTTGTTTTTATGTTGCTCTTATATTAATGCAATCACACTAATCATTGTTTCTATAACATTTTTATCAATTAATGTGTGACTTTACAAGTCAATATATGTAAATCTAAATTATTTGTAATGACTGCATAGTATCCTATAATTTAATCTTTCACGTTTTGTTTAATCTTTGTGGCTTCTATGGCAAATTAGATTATTAATTACAACAATGCTGCAAAAAATATCTTCGAGCCTTTATCTTTGCATACAGATGCATTCTTAACATTTGTTGGCATAAGTAAAGAGTAAAAATGGAGGTCCTCATACATATGTCTAAATACTTAAAGTTATTAATCAAGTTAAAAAGAAGTACACAAAATAGATTCTATCTTCCTGCTTTGACAAATATATCCCCAGAATGATGTGGAAAGGCAGCTTGAAATTTTTAATCTCAGATGTCTTGCTCCCTGGTCATTCGCCCACCACCTGCTCCACTTCTTGTTCTACCCTTGGGAGAGTCCTATAACACACATGGTCATGTGCTCACATGTGGACACTCCAGCCCTAGAATTCACTCCATTTGCATCTTCTCATAGACTTTCTTTCCGCAAAGAGCCTCCAGTTGATCACTCCTTGGGCCTAGTGGTACTGGGAGAGGACAAGCTAAAGTAAAAGCCCATTCACAACCTGAAAGCTGACTTGGATAATTTGGCAGGAAATTCTTAGTCCAGGTAGATGGAATGTGATCCAGGATGAGGGAAGGAATCACAGGTTTCAGGATCACTTGTATCTTGACTCCAAAAACTCTCTACCCAACAGGGAAAGGCAATTAGGACTGGCCCTTTGAAGAACAGGGACAGGAACAGGGGTCCCTCTGACCTAAATCTAAGGGCAATACAGATTGTACAGTTAAGCATTCATTTTAGTAGGACAGATGCCTAGAAGCAGAATTGATGGACAAAAGGTTACAGGCATTTCTATTTGGAAAAACCCTGTTTTATGCAGCAAAAATTGCCAACTATCTATATCCAACTGACAATGTATAAGACAGTCTTTTGCTTATACCCTCATAAAGTATATATCTGTACTTTTAAGTTTTGTTGAACTAATGAATTAAAAATACTTCATTGTTTGCATTCATATTCCCCTAAGCAGTAGCGAGCTTTACATTTAAATGTATATTTTTAATAAAATGCCTGTTCCTATTTATCTTAGTCTACTTAGATTGCTATAACAAAACAAAAACATATTAGACTAGATAATTTATAAACAATGGAAATTTATAGTTTATAGTTTTGTAAAACGGGAAATTCAAGATCAATGCACCAGCAGATTCCATGTCTGGTATTTACACTACTTCAAATATGGTGCTTTTTGCTGTGTCTTCACATGGTGGAAGGGACCAGAAGCCTCCTTCAAACCTCTTTCATAAGGGAACTAATCCCCATTCACAAGGGCAGAGCCTTCATGCCCTAATCACCTTCTAAAGGTCCTTTTAATATTACCACCTTAGGTACTAGGTTTCAACAAATGAATTTGAGGACACCAGCATTCAGAGCACAGCAATATTGTATTTTTCACGAGAATCACTACTTTTGTGATTTAGCCAATAATTTTCAGTTGTTCACCTTAGATTCCATTCACTTCAGCTTTTATTTTCACTGATTTTGTTCTCTAAAGTTACTTTAGGTACATTATTTTTTATGTTTCTAGCTGCTTAAGGTGATAACTGATTTGCTTTCCATCTTTGTTTAATTAAAAACTTTTAAAGGCATACATTTTAGTCTAAGTGCAAGCTTTAGATACGTGACATTGGTATCCATGCAAATTACTCATATTTTTATTAATATTTATATAATTTAAAATTTAATTTTCTGTTCATTTTTGGTCCAGGAATTTAAGGGGGTTAATCTTTTCTAATTTTTCATAGTTCATTTGGAGATTAAATGAATTATTATAATCATAAATTATGGCTTATAGAACTTCTGCTTTTTGGAATCATCATGATGCTTTCTGTGACACAGTATGTGGTCACCTTTGGTAAATATTCTATTGCCAAAGTAGTCCAAGTAGATTATGAATAGAAAATGTTTGTGCATGATATACCAAAGTATTTACAGGAGAAGAGTAGTATAAAGGATTGTTCTTCCAAGGAAAGGCCACTGAAGATAAAAATATAAAAACTTTGCTTGTGACAGAAATATAAGCTTTACAAAGGATAGAAAATGATGAGAACAAATATGCTGAAACCAAAGCAGCATCTAAGATTATAGCATGTAAATCCACTCAGGAAAAAGGCCTATAATCAATATATACAAATATGCAGGGTTCTAGCATTAGAAGGATTGAGCTTAGGAATCAAAGATACTTCCAATTCAAAAAAAAATTAGATTTTAGAGTCAGGAAACACAGAGGTCAAAATACAGAGAAGTCAGCGCAACACCAAGCAGAGAGACTTGATTTTGAGTTAGCATCTGGAAGCTTATGTCTTCCCCACTTATGACACAGTTGTTCTCAGAGGAGAGAACAGAAATAACCTGATGGTATTCTTATTTCCTTGTTTGAAACCATTTTAACATTTTTATCTTTAAAAAGCACTGCTATGTTTAGTTCTATTATAATATTTTTATATATTCTTTCCCACATATGTGTAGCTTAAGATTTGGTAGTGAGCTTGTTTAACAGAACAGCTGTTAATCTTGAATTGTACATTTAAATACATATATTTAAATATGAGAGAATATAAGTTTCAAGAAAATTTTTCAGTTCATATGCAAGAACCACTCAAATAAAAATATCTAAGAACAGACTATAGCAACAAGACGGTCCAAACTACATAGCCTTAAGTCTAAACAGACCCAGACTTCAATATCATCTGTACCACTTTGCGTAATTTTCTCTATCTTGAAATCTTCTGTGAATATTAGCTGGCTGAGGGGGACTATCTGCTGTGGCACAGATAATGAAAACATGCTAACTGCTAACTGTCCCTCCTCCATATATCACATTGCAAACTTCTTCAATTTCACTGCTGTTTATACTTTAGTTCAATATACTAACACGTACTTAACTAACGGAGCTTATGAACAGCCTTCAGCAGCTCAGAGATCTTCAACCTGCCCAGCACAATGCTGAAGAACCTAGAGAAGGATTTTTCAATCTCAGCCTGTTGGCATTTTGCTGAAGGCTTTCTTGTGCCTTGTAGAATGTTGAGTACCATCTCTGGTTTTTATTCCTTGAATGCCAGGACATCTCACCTCTATTTATACTGACAAAAAAATGTCTTCAGAACTTGTCAGTTGTCCACTGGGTGGTACAAAATCACCCATGGCACTGAAGAACTGACCTAGAGAGGTAACAAAAATGGCTATCAATTTTCCTCTACCAATGAAGAGGAAGTAACATACTGTGCCATTGTTAATAGATATTTTTGAGATATATTTATTATTTGGCTTATGTATAGTAAGTCTCACTCAGAGAAGACATGTGCTCTTATTTTTCCATGTATTTTTAATACAGGAGATTAAAACAAACCCTGAATTTAAGAAAATGTAACAAACAGCCCAAATAACTTAATTCCATCTATATTAATTACAGAACACCCAGAAAAAAAACTGTTTAATAAATTGAACTTAAACAGAACTTTAATTTTATATGTTCATCTATTGAAGGTTATTGAAATTAATTTTAATGTCAGAATTTAGGGGAGAACATTTTGATGCTTTAGACAAGTTCAAATATTTTTGACTGTCCTGTCACCATTGTAGGAAATTGCTACCGCACTTTCTCACCATTCCTGTTGATGTAAATAATGAATGATCCATTGTGGCCCATTAAGAAAAAGACCATTGTCCACAATGATGCATACCTTGATGAAATGTAGGAAGAAAATACAGCCAGGCCAATCCATTCATGATCCTAAATTTCTCCCAGTTTTGGACGTTGCAGCTAATTTGGGAATACAAGCGTCAAAAAGGAGAACAGACCAGTCGCTGTTCATTGACGTTAAAAATTCAGCAAAAGGTGATGGAATTTCAATAAAAAAGTCAAATTGTGCTACAATTTGGTATTTTTGTAAGTAGTAAATAAGTTAATAAAAGTATTTTACAGTCTCTAATGAGTAAAACAGGTCTGTAACCATTAAAATTGGCCTAAAAACTCCAAGAAGGAATACCTTTTATTAGATAAATAAGGATTAAGTTAATTATATTGGGCAATAAAACTGAGGAGCTAAAAGAAGTATAACAAACAATTGGTAGTGGGTTAATGGTATTCAGTATTGCATGTTGGCAATATTTTACACAAAACAATTTCCCTTAAAAGATGATTCAGTCAAACAATCTTCTAAACAAGTAAACTCTTCTCTAAATTACTGACAATATTCAGAGGGTTCTTTAAATACATCTTCATCTATAGATGAAACATGTTTATTTTTTTCTCTTGTCTCTCGCTGTTTCCCAGATGTTACTACTCTCAATTTAGAGGCTTCAGCAAATAATAGCAGTTAGTCCATCAGCTGATAATGTCAATGTCAAGTCTTATGTGAGAATGTATTCATACACTGAAGGTAGGAAATGTCAGAAGAAATCACTATAAACTTAAAAATTGTTTTCTGGATTTATCTTATGACCAATAATGGGTAGCTGTGTATAGCTGAATGATAAGAGTAATTAAATTGTATTTAAAGTTAACTGTGGATAGCTCAATAATAAGAGTAATTAAATTGTATTTACATTAATACTTCTTGACAGAACACACCGTACTCTAATGTAAACTTTAATTAAAATGAAATTTTCTAATATATCACCTGCTAATGCAGTTCTCTTTCTAAAAAGCTCAATTTCTTGAGACAATGCCGAGATCTCAGATGCATGATAAAATGACATTTGAAAGATTGCTGATATATTTTAGAAAATAAACTAAAGGAAGGAAATGTCACGTATCAGGACAAAGAAAAATGTATCAGCATTAAATGTAAGTGAAACAGAATAAAAACGCTGATTAGAGTGTCAATAAGAAAATATGGAAGCAATATAAAATCCAATAGAGATAGAGCTTTTCTACCAACAAATGAGGACATGCTTATTATTTTGCTGAGTGGTATTTCAATATATACTATTTCTACAAGTGCCTCATTTGTTGGTATTTCATAGACATAATATATACTCTAAAATCAGAAAGTTATACTGATACCATGAAGATTGAGAGATTAGGAAGAGACGAGTAGAAATGAAAACAGAACAAATCAAAGTCTAGTGAAATAGGATGACATAATAAATATTCTATTAAAAATGTTTTATTCTACCAAATGAAAAATTAAAATTGTGGAAGGTAATAATGTTCCCATGTCCCTCAAATGAAGGGGAATAATTTCTAAACACAACTATAAGTTACCAAACATCTATAATTAATAAAAAATTAAGTTAAATGTGACAAAGTTTCCAGGAAAGGCATACTAAATCATTTAAATTAACTACCCATGAAAACAACAACAAAAATAGACAAAATATTTATTTTAAAAATCACACTAGCATTGAAGATCTGAAAATTAAATAATTTAAACTAATTGAGGAACTATTAATGTCATACTAGAAGAGCTGGAAAGTTCAACAGACTATTAGAATTAATTCAAGCATACAGAACTATTACTAGACACAAAATAAATATTAAATTATATTTCTGCATAACAAGCAGAAAAATATTTTTAAAAGATAATATTTAAAGTTGTATCCAAAATGTAAAGTACATATAAACAAACTTCAGAAAACATTCGTAACACCGGTACATACAAACAGTGTTACGAATATTTTCTGAAGTTTGTTTTTATGCACTTTACATTTAAACCTTCTCTTTTAGACCTTCTATCACTTCTGTAACAAATACCCTATTAGAAGTACTTAAAGAGATTTTTGTTTTCTAAATTGTTCTCACGAGTTAAACTGCTTTGACAGGAATTTATAGATCAGATAAACTTTTGTTAAAATTAAAAATTAAGAAGATGACTCATTTATTTTATTAATTCATGTAATTATTCAATAAACATTTACTGAATAGCCAATACAACTGAATTGGATCCCTGATAAGTTTCATAATAAATCTGTAAACAAAGACTTGAACTAAAGAAGAGTAATAAAAAATTTAGCAAATACTAATGGCTTAAATTTTACAATCCTGTGACAGGGTGCAGTGGTTCACACTTGTAATCTTAGCTCTTTGAGAGGCAGAGGTGGAAGGATGGCTTGAGGTCATGTGTTCAAGACCAGCCTGCACAAAATAACAAGACCCCATCTATACAACAAAAATAGAAACATATTATCCAGATGTGATGATATGCTCTTGTAGTCCCAGATACTGAGGAGGCTGAGGTAGGAGGATAACTTGAGGCCAGGATTTTGACGATCCAGCAGTGAGCTATCAACCTTGACAGCACTCCAGTCTGGGTGATAGGGTGAGAATCTCTGAATCCAAATAAGAAAAAACTGGCAAGCCTTAGTTTGTCCATCAGTAATACGAGAATAATTACAAGCCCTCACAGGACAAATGTGAAGACTTAGTTTATTGCAGCGCATCATTCAAAAAGACTCTGTCTCCTCCTCCTCCATGCTTCTCACAAGTTGTTCCATATGTGTCTCAGATGCCATGTGTGCTGTTTCATCTCTCTCAGAAAGCAGTTCTTTCCTCCACTGTATTTCCTACATGTCAAACTTCTGTTCCTTTAAAGCTCAGCTGATAAATTACCTACTTAAGTAATATTCTCACAGCTTCTCTAGGCAGATTTAGGTGTTCTCTGTGTTTTTTAAAGCTCTTTACTTACCCAGCTCTTAGAGAACTTAACACTTTATATTTTCAATCTCTAGTCACATATCTATCTCCGCCACAATCTAAGAACTATTTGAGGAAGGAAGTGTGCCTTATTTATCCCATTTTTCTTAGCATTTCTTTCATATTGTCAGGTAGGTTAGCAGTAAATGCTACTGGAATAAATGAAACAACAGAATTTTAGCATTATAAAAAGCAAATACATTCTTGATAAAATTATCAAGAAAAGACTAGAAAACATTAGAGCTAATGAAAGACTTGATGAGTGTGATGTCCTGGAAGTACTGAGTAGTATCAAAGGAACAGCTAAGGTCCTCCATGAAAGAGAGATTCCAGAGCTTATTATCCAGAGTGGGTTTGGCTTTTTTCTATAGATTTCCCAAGTGGTATAAGTATCATTTTGGAATAAGTAATTGTTTCAAGGGTACTTTTGCACGCATGTTTACCTGCAATAAATTCTTTGGTAATATTAGCATGAAGTAACACATTTCTCATTCACAGAAATAAGAGAACGGGGACTCGAATGGTAAGCAAGGTACAAATATCAAGAGTGCCGCAAGCAATTTTCATGAATACTGATCCTTAACTAAAATTTCCTATTGAAAAAGCATTCATTACAACTTTAGAAAAGGTAGATGAACACATTTTGCTTAGGGAGACCATTTCAAATATCTGTATTCTTTTTTTACTTTCTAAGCATGAGATAGAAACCACATACCTCTAAAAATGTATCTTCTAGGTTGAAGACCTAGACTCTGTTAAGTTTGGCAATTTCTTTCACCTTTGCTTCTGTCATTCTGGATATTTATATCAAATTTTCCAAATCAGTCATACTATATGCATATATATAGAATCATCATTTTTTCGACCAATTCAAATACCCATAGGCAGTAATAAAACTAAAAATTTTGAGTAAATACGTATACACTTGCATTATAACTTCCTGGGAGAGTGGAGAAATAAGATTATATAGAAAGAAGGTGATACCCTATTTTATTTTCTTCTGGGTGGAGCACATGAATTGAAAGAAGAACTTTATGAAAGGAGAGTGAAAATAAGGCCCCATGAGAATGCAGTTATGAGATACAATACTCTAGCTCTATGTAGTCCAATACACATGAATTAAATATCCCATGTAGACCAATCCTCTTAATCACCATGCATCTTACAAAATGTCCTTAACTTACTGAAGCCTCAATTTCTGCATTTGAAAACTATCAACACTTATATCCACCTAGTAAGGCTAGCATAAGGATATAGCTCATGCAGAACATTAGTACAGGGCATGACACATAGTACCAGGGACTAATACATTGTTGTATTGTTATTACTGATTACAGAAAACCTCCTTACAGGCACTATACAGGTTCCAACTGGTAAAATGGTTCTCAACTTGAGTTATCTGTTTCCTACTCTGGAATCCAGACTTTATTTGTAAGGAACTGTCTGCTTGCAAGAAATGGAACTTCTACCTCAGCTCAGATTAAACAAGATAAAATTTATTTTGTCACATAAGTTCACAGATAGGATTGCCTCCATGCTTGCTTAATTAAGATGCTCCGCTTTCTCATCAAAAACTCCCGTTCTTTCCATCTCTATCATAAACAGCACCGATTCCATGTTATATCTGGTTCACTTTATAATCTTAGAATGGCTTCTAGAATCAAAAAGGCCAAATAATCCTTGCTTAAGTTCAGTGTGAAGAGAATTTGAGAGATTCTTGACTGATTCCAAAAATTATGATCAATCTTCTTCCCTTGTGTCCTCTTTCCTTGTCTTTCTTCTTTTTATTCACTTTTAAATCCCTTTTCCCTGGCTTTATTTTTCTTTTTTCCATCTTTTTTTACTGTCTTTTTTCCTCCTATTCCTTCCATTTTTTATTTCTCTCTCTCATTCTGTCTTCAACAATTTTTTGACTATCTACCATAGGTCTGTCATTGTTCTAATTCCTAGCAATGCAACAGTGCACAAAAATCCTGCTCTCACATAACTTGCATTCTAGGGCAGTCAAGTTGCTCCCACACCTAAACAAATCACTGACCAGAAGAATTAGATGACAATGGTTAGAGACTAACCAGTCGGGATGAAATGGATGTTAGGGAGACTACCATACTGGCCCAATACACCTCAAAAAATATTACTGGAACTTCTTACAGGCATCAAATCGTTAAGCATCTCAGACTCTGTGGCAGGAGAAAATCGTGACATGCCCTGTTTCTAAATATTTGCCTCATTTTCTGTTTCCACACACAAAAAATTATTCAATTCCATGCATTATAGTCATTACCAGACATATTTATTTTATAATAAAATAGTTAATAAAATTAAAATAAAATTTGTTAGTAAAATTTAAGCTCATTTTCTTTGGTTGCCTTTTAAAAATTCCAGATTTATCTTGTTTTATTATGTGATAATAATTTAATACTTTAATCATAAGACTATCTACCATACTATAATGGTAATTTTTAAGTGCCCGTTTCATTAAAATTTTATGTTACACGCAAGACCTATAAATCCCTGCTGCTACAGCAAATCATTTCATAACTTTATTTAATAACAATGTCTCGTGGTGATTTTCAATTAAATTGAGTGACTCATACTGCATCAGGGTAAGTGGATCTGAGTCAAGTCTTGCTGATTCGACTCCACATATAATGTGCCATCATGATCATGTGACAGCAGGATTTTGCCTCAATTCCCACCTCATCCTAAATCCTACTGGAGTAAAGCAATATGCAAATAGCCCACAACTAAACTATAAAGTTTTTTTAAGGATATTTTATTTGCGTGCATTGAACACTAATATAGTGGTCTGTGCCCAGTACTCATGGACTAAAACTGGATTCCAATAAGGATTCATTCATGTTATGATCAATTATAGTTATATTTTAGGAACCACTTGGTGAAGGCAGAGAAAGGTGGAAGGATTCCAAAAGTATCAGTGTTATAGTACAGTCACCCCTTTGCTGCCATTTGCTTTCTGTCATTGTCATATCATATCTGAAGTTATAAGAGGATAGAATATGTATGGTTAATATCATTCTATCTCTAAAATACTACTATGTAATGAGCCCTTAATATGTGTCCTTAACTCATTTAATCCTTACAAGAACCCTAGGAGGCTGATATATATTAACCTCATTTTACAAATAAGAGTCCTCAGCTCACAGAAATTAAGAAATGTGTCCAAGGTGCTATATAATTTCCCAGCCCAGCTTTCAGTTAAGAACATCAGAGCCAAGGCAAATACACTGATTTATTTCAAAAATCCCTATGTTAAAGGACCAAGAGTTTACCTTAACAAGAAAATAGAAAGTCTCCTTTGAAAAAGAAAATACTCACAATAATTGAACTTTTGTGAACCTGAAAGCTAACAAAGATAACAAAATCAGTAATTTGAGGATAAATGTAAAATTCAGTAATTTAATGGGGTAGTAACATTTTGAGTCTGATATATTTCTGAATGTTTTTCCACTTAATTCCATTTATACTCATTAACTTTTTAAAAAAGATGTATACAGAGTAACAATTACCTTTCCTAAAAGTATTATGTGGAAAGAGAGAAGTTTAACTGTCTTTAAAATTGGTGCATGAGCAGTAGGATTTGCACTGGATGGTTTCCATGGGTGCTTCCAGTTCTCACTTTTCTAATATAAGCTGTAGAACTCCAAAATACCTAGGTGGTGTAGGAGTTTGGAATGGATAAATTCTAAATATCTTCCAACAGAAATATCATATGATTATGTAAAAATAAGTTTTACTGTAATTAACAAAAGAGTCAAAAGTCAAATCTAGAAAAGCAATTAGTCTGTCTTCCAGAGGCAAGAAGTTAATAGAAAAAAGAAAACTTAAAAAATTAAGAGATTGCAGATGCAAACAAAAATGTTAGATTTGCAACAGAGCATTTCACTTAAAAAGAATGAAGTTAATTTCTTAAGAAATATCGAATCTCAAACTCACTTTGGTCGTGACTCCTATACTGCATTATGTTCTCTAAATAATTCAGTTTTTATATACACCGTTTACAGAAGAAAGTTAAGTAATGTAACATTGTTTCAAAGAAGCTTCCCGGAAGACCCACTGCAGCAACTATTGTTGTTATTGTCATTCATCTTTTAAAATATACTGATGTATGTATAGGCAGACCTCTCACTCAACAGAGAAGCTTAAGATAGCAGCCATTTTCTGATCTCATTGACTGGGCATCCATTCTAATTTCCAGATTCTGTCATACAGGTTGTTCAATATGTTAAATATTATTCCTGTATACCTGTACTATTGTAAGTAATGTATTTTTTGCAATAACTATAATAAAAATTTATTTAAATTCATCACTTAAATATAAATCAGACATAAAAATTGGTAATAAAATCAATAATCTAAATTGTTCGGAGCTTTCAAATTTGAAAGATCACTTGCATTGTCAATTTTATTTCAGTTTACATTACTATAACACAAATCACAACCTTTAGACTACAAAATTTTGGTACTATTGGGCATAGGTCAAGTATTAGTCTTCTTAAGTTGCTGTAACTAAATACCACAGGCTGGGTGATTTAAACAACATAAATTTAGTTTTTACAGTTCTGGAGGCTGGAAATTCCCCATCAAGGTCCAGTGGGGTTTAATTTCTGGTGAGGGCTCTTTTCCTGGCTGGCAGATGGTCGCCTTGTGGCAGTCCACATAGGGTCTTTTCTCTGAGCATGGGCAGAGATAGAGAAGAGAGAGCAATCTTCTCTTCTTATTAAGCCATCAATTCTCTTAGGGCCCCACCCTTATAACCTAATTTAACTGCCTCCTGAAGAACCTATCTTCAAATATAATCACATTGGGAGTTAGGGCATCAACATCAATTTTGATGTGATTCAATTTAGTTCAAGTGGGTCAATAGACACTATTCCATTATTCTAAGTACAAACTCAGAGGTGGAAACAAAAGGGTTTTGTGGACACTATTTTATTAACTTGGTTAAGTCTATGTAAAACACTTCATATGTAGCGCATACTCAAAATCTATCAAGTTGTTGATCTTACGTAAAAAAAAAAAATATTGGCTTATACTGGTAAGATGATTAAGTTTTGAGAAATGAAGACTTGGTAGCTACAGCATCTAGTAAAATAATTAGAAAAAAGATGACAGTTCACACACACCATTTTTGTGGATTACTATATCAACTTTAATAATTCTTCTACAATTTTATGCAATAATTATCCCTCTAATGTGGATTCATAGAGGACAATAGGTAGAAATCTACTGCATTTTAATGTATAAGGAATACCTGGATAAAGTGATCATTTAACCATCTGGTACTTATAACAAATATTTAGCTATTTTAACAAGCAGATAAAGATTGGTACTACATTTTATAAGTAGAAACATGTCATAAAACAAAAAAATGAGTGTATTTTTCTAGCAGTTACTAAAATATGTACAAAATAAGTGTAATATAAAACTTTTCACTTTAGTAACTAAATAATTTCTCATAAACTCATTGGTCACTCTGCTACTATCATCTAAAAAATTTATAAAACATGTTTCTGGACATTTTTCTGATTTAATAAAAACATTTACTAAATATTAATACTAATGTGTTACTACTATAGTATTAATATTAATATGGTTATAATTTCATTACATTATATATTATCATTTTACTCTTTAGACTATAGGCGTGGTGATCTTGTAAGAGGAATAGAAATACATTTGGGAGTGTTTTATAATTTTATTGTATAATTTTGTGTTTTGGAGATTGCATATAAAGATTATTTGAGAACTCAGTCATTAATGACTGTGAACTATTCAAATTAAAGATCCAAGCACAGATAACTGATGCAAGGTAGGGGGAAGGCTAGGCATTTATACTCACACTCGGATGGAATATTAACAGTCAGCTCTGTAATGTATATGCTTTTTGCTTTTGACAAGGGTGACTGGGAAAGCCTTGTAACAATTTAGGAGGTACCTAGATTTAATATGAGTGCGGAATTGGATCATACCAGGGCATACTCCTACACTAGAATTGGGGCTTTTTTGAGCTCACTAATTTTTACTTTAAAAAAAAATAAAGAAGATATGTATTTCCAACGTGAGAGTTCAATTTATGTTTTGGAGTCCAGAATCATAGCTACTGTAGCGGAAAAGCTGGGACTAACATTTTTTTGTACACTAGAACATTTCAACTTCAGTAACAAATTATTATAATCAATTAGATCAATATGGCATGTATTAAAAGATAGTCTACACCATATTTTTCAATCATAAATGAATTCATAACAGGAAGGCTTACTCATTGAGAAAACAAGAAATGATGTTGGAAATTAAATTCTTAAGCATAATTTCATATACAAAGGCAAAGAGAAAGTTTCTGAGAAGTAATTCTCTTTCCGTAGAAAAGCTAAATTCTCCTGCTTCTGAACACAAACATACACCTCGACATAGGCATCAAAGAGCAGGACCCTCTTAAGATCCTTTAAGGATGTCACCATGCAACCAGGAGTCTTACTATTCAAGCAGCCACACACAGAGTTTATACTATCTTTCAGGAAATTAGCCTCTTTGCTCTCAATTGTTGTGGTCCCAGTCCGCAAATAACCATCTCATCATCTTCACTCAAATACTCTCGAACTCTTGTTTTTCTCCCATGAGCACTAACATCTTGCCATTAATAACTCGGTGCACATTTTCCCACTCATCACATTCTTGCCTAGTTTTCTCTACAACTTTTCTCCGTTTATCCCTTACCAATAGTTCCCATCCTCAATGTTCTGGGTGCTATTCCTTCACCTCTTTTGATAAATACTTCTTTTTCTCTAGACTGTTTTTATTTCTGTTTACCTCTTTAAATGTACTGAATTTAGGACGTGATGATCCACAGCCCTACTACACTTTCTCCTAATGCTTACTCCATTAAGCCAGTATTACCACTGCAGACTATTAATCCATGGTCTGCAATTCTCCTACATTTTGGTCATCATTTTATCTGTCTACAACCCCACAGATCTATTTCCACCTTCTTAGCCAAGTTTAGTACCCAACTCATGGGCATCATTGCAAAGTTCTCTGCCCTTCACAGCAATTTCAACAAACATATCAATAATTCCCCAGACTTCTTCACTACCTCCAGTCCTAAATATCAGTGCTGATTACTTAATTTAGCAATTATTCATCCTATATGCACATTTAAATTTTTCATTTACATCATGAAGATCAACCTCTTCAGCCTAAAGTCTTTTCTTATATGACTACCATTCTTACTAACAGTAACACAGCTAGTAAGATTTGCAAAGATCACATTAGAAATCACACATGTCCAGAAATGCCTGGCAACCTACTCCAAAGGACTTTTCAGAAGTCTATCTGAATAATTAAAAGACTTCCTGGAAACAGTTTGAGAAATTATTCAAAAGGAAGAATAACCTTGTCCACAACCTTGTCTAAGATCATGTATCAACTTGGAATAAAAGGGATGATTTCTGACAACTTTAAGTTCCTGAGCTCCAACTCCACGAATTTGGGACCGATTCTGGGTATGGCAAAGATGTAGCAAAATTTATATTCTAAATTTCCAGAGATGGAAAAGCTGAAATTACAGGAACATAATAGACCCATCTAACTACATGATATCAGCTATGTAGATTATGAAACAAACTTTCCAGTTTTATACATTGTACAACAGTAAACCTTTGCTTGTGTGGAGAATACCACTGTCATATACAAGCCGTATTCCTGCTATCTCCAAACACAATATTGTTTGCAAATGTCACTGAGGAGAAGCTGTAGTGTAAAAAACAATTCAAGAATTTATCTTTGGGATACTGATAATATGACTCACAAATTCTCCTACAGTTCTGGAAGTCTGAAGTCTAAAATGTCTTATGAGTCTAAAATCAAGGTGTCAAAACCCCAATTCCCTCTGAAGACTTCAGGTATCATCTGATCCTTCCCGCCTCCATTTTGGTGTCTGCTGATATTACTTACTTGTGGCCAAATTACTTTAATTGCTGCTTCAGTCACCACAGTCTCTCTCTTCTTCTGCTATCAAATCTACTTCTGATTCATTTTCCTAAGGTCACTTGTGATTTTATGTATGGCCTACCCAGATAATCCAGTATAATCTTTCCTTCTCAAGATGCTTAATTTAATTACAACAAAGTCAATCTTCCCATACAAAGTAACACTCACAGTTTCCAGAGATTAACATGTGGTTGTCTTTGGAGGCCATTTTTCAGCTAATCGCTAGCTGAGTGCCAAAGCACACCATGGTCTTTCCACAGGAATCACTGGGAAATGTTAAATAACTCTAGTCACAATTGCAATAGCAGCAAAGCTGAAGACGTGGCTTTCTTATGTTGGCATCACAGGACATTATCTGGCACTTATTGGTGGGTGGGCTGGGGCAATGGCAGTGGCATTCAGTGTGTCTCCCATTCTATATGATGGCTTTCCTGTGTAATCTTGTGTGCTGTAATAAACATGGGGTTAAAAATTTTATTTTGTTCAGTTTTCTTCATCTGAGTGTCTGATAATTACACATCCTATACCCATTATGCTCAATTTCTGATAACCCGCTTCTTACATTTCTTCTCCCCTCCTGAAACACCTTCCTTTCTGGTCCTGTACCCTTTTCAGTGTTAGCTATTCAGGTTTCCAACATTCCCTTGATGGGTCTCCACTTTTCCCCTCATATGCTTATTTCATCTCCCCCTTCTATACGTGTCTTAGCTTTTTGAGTCATGATCACATAGTTTGTCATTTCTTGCAAATTTTAATTTTTGCTTTTTAAAAATATTATATTTCTCAGTTGGATTATTTCTACAGAATCAAGTAGAATACTGTACACACAAGGGAATACTAATCAAATATTAGATAATTCACTGATTCAAATTCCTTATTAGGTCAACTGCAGAAACATGGAAACTTGTAGAATTCCAGGTCCATAGGTTATTATAATGAAATTGACTGAGTGCCCATAATATGTTAAAACTACGTGCATATGAGCTACAAATAACAATAATAGTAATAACAGTAATAAATATTTTAAAACGAATTTTGATCTGAATGAGGGAGTTCAAGTCAATCTGGATATGCTGTTATTAATATGTATTCTTCCACATTGCAGATGCAACCATCACAAATGTTTGAGTCTAGAGCTCAAAATTATTTTTCATAGAAGTAAATTTATTATAAAAGGTGAGACAACAACTCTACTTGGTACCCTAGTCCATATGTTTCAGGAGGAAATCCTCCTCAAAGCACTTGACTAAATGCTTGATGCTGGCCTTGAAGAAGCAGTTTCTTTCTGGACTATGAAGAGATTAAGTTACATATAGAGTCATGAAGTTTGTTATTATCTTAATATTTATAAAAATAAACCTCAGGTTCTCCTGGACATGGACCTTATTTGTTCAGAATATTTTTTCCACATGCAACAGGATCATGTATATCTACAGCTAAATAGAAACAACAATAAATAATGCAAAAAGTTGTTGCTAAACAAATGTAATTCAGTTTTATTTAGAAGCCAAATGAAAAATGTTTCTCAAGGACAACCAAACAATGAATTCCAGATATGGATTTTGTCTTACAAAACAGTGACCTTTATTATTTGTTCTAAGTACATAAAAGCCATTCTAAAGAGAAGCTTTTTTCTTGTAGTAAGTATAAAAGGAATCATTAATTTATCCCCTCTGTGACCTTTGCATGCAAATAATCACTTATCGTTAATTTTACCAGTTTATCTTAAAGGATTTTCAGTAATACTTAATCCTTTCTAAACTTAATAAAACTCTGTGATTCTTCCTAAAATGTAACTACAAAATTTGTATGTGTTTTTCTACGTAAGTTTCCCTCAAATTGAATTTGTGTTTTACTATGTGAATTCATTTTTTTCCCATTATCTAATAGATTTTAAGGAAGAAAACTGCTACTTTTAGCTGTTGCAGACGCATTTAATCTTTTATTCTAAAATGGGCCAATTCTAGAACTGGAATACACAAATCATTAAATGATAGAAAATATGTAGATAGTGATATATGAGTATCTATGAATACGAATAATTGAAGAGACTATACAAAGGAACCAGGGCACAAATATTTTAAAATGAAACAATCACAAAACAGAGTCAAAGAATATGGAAATATGATCTAGGTACCTATCTTAGCACCCTACTCCATTGTGCACTATCACAAATTAAGGCCAGGAAAACTCAACACAGGAATGTAAAAAGAAAAAGGAAATGGGCCTTATTTGTTCAGGATATTTTTTCCACATGAAACAGCATAATGTCTATCTAGAGCTGAATAGAAACAACAATAAGTAATGCAAAAAATTGTTGCTAAACAAACATAAGTCAGTGTTTTAGAAGACAAAAATATTTTCTCAAGAACATTTTTCTCAAAATTCAATCCACCATCCTTTAAAATATAAATGGAAGATGTTTTAACACAATATAGAACATATCAGAAATTTATAACACATATGACTGAGAGAGAAGTTTTAGTGCTAACCAGAAGAGAACATTTTTTAATAAAATCAAAAATTCAGTATCTAAACTTATTAATATGTGCAGTAAATGTAGCTTGCTCTGATGTTTTAAGCTAATTTAAAAGACAACTTTAAATGGGCTTTTTTCAGTAAATTAGCTAATAATTTATATTTTTATGTTAACCCTCAGACAACATCTTATTAGAGTATATTTAAATATAACTCAGTTCCGGTACACACAAAATCTCATTTAATAAAAAATCACTGGTCATTAGAGAAATGCAAATCAAAACTGCATTGAGATATCATCTCACGGCAGTTAGAATGGCAATCATTAAAAAATCTGGAGACAACAGACGCCAGAGAGGATGTGGAGAAATACGAACACTTTTACACTGTTGGTGGGAGTGTAAATTAATTCAACCATTATGGAAGACAGTGTGGCCATTCCTCAAGGACCTAGAAACAGAAATTCCATTTGACCCAGCAATCCCATTACTGGGTATATATCCAAAGGATTATAAATTGTTCTACTATAAGGACACATGCACACGAATGTTCATTGTGGCACTGTTTATAAGAGCAAAGACCTGGCACTAACCCAAATGCCCATCGATGATAGACTGGACAGGGAAAATGTGGCACATATACACCATGGAATACTATGCAGCCATAAAAAACGATGAGTTCCTGTCCTTTGCAGGGACACAGATGAACCTGGAAACCATCATTCTCAGCAAACTGACACAAGAACAGAAAATCAAACACCGCATGTTCTCACTCATAGGTGGGTGTTGAACAATGAGAACACATGGACACAGGGAGGGGAGCACCACACACTGGGGTCTGTCAGGGGGAAATAGGGGAGG
>CAUYLG010009543.1:0-20352 GCA_963573385.1 Cacajao melanocephalus
GGGAAGGTAAATTTTTTTTTTCCTTGTTTCAAGTTGTAATCAAAGCTTGTACATAAGATTACTTTATTCCTGCATCTTCTCAATTGTTTCTTCCTTGTATTTGCCCTTTTCCTTTCCTACTTGGCGAGATTTGGCTTTCCGTTCAAGGATCTTTTTGCGTCTTTGTCCAGTTTTAGCCTAGTGATAACCACCTTGCTGGGGTGAATGCCTACGTGGACAGTTGTACCATTAGCCTTTTCCCACTGCACCCATTCAATGTAGATGACATATTTCTTCCTGTAAACCTGGACTACTTTGCCTATCTGCTGACCTTTATAGTGTCCTCGTACAACCTGAACTTCATCATCCTTTTGGATGGGCATGGATCACACACTGTATTTCTGTCTCACCTCTTTGGAAGGAGGGGAGGACATAATCTTCCTGCGAATGTGGGAGGGTGCATTGAAATGCCTTTTGTGATTCTTGCTTCGGTCGGAAGTCACAAAGGCATTGAACTTCATTTTGGCAGCTGCCGCTTAGGTGATGGCCGCGAAAGGGAAGACGGGGAGGTAAATTTTTAAAAAGTATATAGTAGGCCGGGCATGGCGGCTCACACCTGTAATCCCAGCACTTTGGGAAGCTGAGGCAGGCAGAGCACCTGAGGTCAGGAGTTTGAGACCAGCCTGGCCAACATGGCAAAACCCCGTCTCTGCTAAAAATACAAAAATTAGCCAGGCGTGGTGATGGGTACCTGTAATCCCAGCTACTCAGGAGGCTGAGGCAGGAGAACTGCTTGAACCCAGGAGGTGGAGGTAAAAGCGAGCGGAGATCACATCACTGCACTTCAGCCTGGCGACAGAACAAGACTCTGTCTCAAAAAAATGATAATAAACAAATAAATAAATAAAATATATAGTAGACTCCCTTTAGATTGTAAATTCCTTGAGGACGAGAATCTTGTCTTATTCATATTTATGTCCCTCCCTATAGCACCTAGCACAGTGACTAACATAGTATCATGCACATAATAGATAGAAAATAGAAATAACTGAATTGCATTGGCCTCCCTGGTATGGTTGGGGATGGCTGAAAGACACAGAAGAAAGGACTCCTTACAGTGATGGGGAGGGATGGATCTTTCTCTAAAGCCCAAAGGAAAGGGAGACAGAGGTTGTTGTAAAGAGGTGGCAGTCCTTTCGGAGGGGGGCAGAGAAGTAGTAGGAGGAATGACACCAGCGTACTGTGTGGGGATGTCTGTATTTTAGCAGAGTCCAGATCTGAACGATGCCGTGTCCAGTTTGCGGAGACCTATTCCCCTCCTCCTGTCTTGTGCCCTTGTTCAGGCGGGGATGTATTTCATGTAGAAGGTAAGAGTGCAGCCAGCCACTGGCTTTGGGGGGGTCTGTGAAATAATTTTTTTTTAACTTCCCACACTAAACCAAAGTAATTCTTACCAGTATCTCTGGCTAGTGTTTCCAGCCTGGTCAATTAATTATCAGCCCCTGAAGGAAGAGATTCAGGCATAGTGGCTAATCCCTGAAATCCCAGCACTTTGGGAGGCTGAGGTGGGAGGATCACTTGAGCCCAGGAGTTCCCGACCAGGCTGAGCAAATAGTTTGAGACCAAGCTGAGCAACATAGTAAGACCTTGTCTCTACAAAAAATTTAAAAATAAATAAATAGCTCTTCTATAAGAGGTTAAAAAAATTAAAAATAAAAATTAGTTGGGTATGGTAGCACATGCCTGCAGTCCCAGCTACTGGGAAGGATGGGGTGGAAGGATCCCTTGAGCCCAGGAAGTGGAGGCTGCAGAGAGCCATGATCTGGCCACTGTACTACTATCACTGGGCAACAGAGCGAGACTCTGTCTCAAAAAAATAACAAGTAAGACGAAAGAAGAGGGATCACATTTAGAAAAATCTTCTTATTCAGTCTTAAAAAAGTTTAGGAGATGCTGAGGTAGACTTTTCGTGATGAGTTAATAATTTTTCTGAACTAAGAGGACTTCAGGATCTCCTAGGGCAGAGGCAGGTAGATGAAGTGGTGGGGGAAATACCTCTTTAGGCTTCCAAGAATGTCTGGAACAATCAAAGCTAGTTCCAGCCTGGCCATGTTTCAAGTCATGTCGAGCATCAGAGGGCAAAATGGGTGGGTCCTACAACCTGGTAGAGTCAAGAGGCAAAGTTCAGACGCAGAAGGGGTGGCGGTTCTCTCATGTGTATGGCAGGGCAGGGGGAGAGAAGGGAAGAGAAACCTGTATTATAGGGAAAGAAGTTTTAAATTCAGAATTCTAAATAACCATCGAGCATAAAGAGATTCAGCAGGAGGTAAAAGGACTATGGAGGAGAGGGCTTTCCCAGGAGTTATCACAGAGCAATCCCAGCTCAGAATATCTAGGGAGTTTCCATAGAGGTGGGAGGTAGGAGGTATGAGGGGTTTCCTGGGTCTCCTGACTTTTTTTTTTTTTTTTTTTTAGGTGGGAGAAGGCTGCTATGACTGTCTGTATGGGAGTTTGGCAAGAGGAAATTGGAAGATAAAATAAATGATAAATGAAATAATCTGGTTACTGTCCGCTCCTTCATGAATGTCTGTTCTAAAGTCACAACTCAAGAGAGCACAGGATTTAGAGACAGGAAGTGTAGACTGGAAGGGGAGTTGGGTGACAATAGAATTAGAGGGCATTATGGACTGTGAATAAACCTGCAGTTTGGGGAAGACTGGAGAAGGGCACCCACGGACAGCAGGTTGATTCGCAGTCCATATTGCTAACTCTGTTGTTTTATTTGATTAAATACGGTGTTGAAACAGTGTGCTTGGGGAAACGGGATTGCGGTTTATTTAGAATCTTTTTTCTTTTTATAAGAATAAGCACATTGTTAAAACATAATGTAAAATATCAAAAACTTAGAATATATTTAAAATATTCACACCTACCCACCCCACCCACACCTCTGTCCAACAATGTGCCTTTTGCAGCAGTTGGTAATTATGGCAGGGACAAACTCACTTAAAAATTTTGTTTTAATGCTCTATCCTCCGGACTCTAATCAGAATTGGACTGCCCCCTTGCGGTCTCTCCGACATCCTATCTTCAACCAGCTCACAGTCCTTGTGCCCTGCTCTCCTCTCCATTGCATTCTCAAAATGCAAAGCGCAACGACAACAGTAACGTCCCATTTACTTCTGAGACTCTCTAAACTCTGGACTTGCCTCCCTCCCCTCCTTCAAAGTCTTCCGAATCTTCTCCAGGAGACTAATGAAGGCACTGAAGCTGAACAAAGCCTTAACCTAGGAGATCAAGGACCTACCCCGCTGTTTCCCGTGCTTGGAATCAGATAATTCAGGACGCCGGGCCCGAGAAGCCTGGACAAAAAAGTCAGGAAAAACAGTTTCGTTTTGACCTCTAGCGTCGTGGCGGGCGGGCATCTGAGCTGGTAACGTGCGTGGTAGGTTATGTAAGAAAAGGGCTGGAGGAGCCGCCCCAGCGGGAGCCAGAGAGGACGCGGTGTTCTCGGCCGCAATCCCCACCCTCCTCACCCAGCAGGGCAGGAGGCACCCAGCTTGGAGGAGAAAGGGGTGGGGGAGGTGAAACAGAGACCGGAGAGTCACGAGGGCCGGGCCGCCGAGAGAGGGAGACTATACCGTGTCACACACCTCCATTCTCTCACACACGTTGCAGACACAAATCACTGATGGTTTCCACGTGCTGCGCTCATGAGCGGAGGTGCTCAAAGAGGGGGCAGATGAGTTAGTTCCTGAGACGGAACCGGGGGCGAGGGGGGTCCCACGTCCGGAGACGCACGCCTTCAGTAGCGCAACCAATCGCGGAACGCTCAAGCCGCGCGTCTCCAGCGCATCACCATCCTATTTAAGGCCACCGGCTCCGCCCTTTTCCTCCCCTCCCTTCTTTTCCACTCTTTTTTCCATCCTCCTCCTTTTCTCACCACCGGGTCCTCTCCCGGAGCCGCATGTAGGGGCGGAGCACGGAATGCTTCCCTTCCAGCCAATCATCACCTGGCTGCCTCTCTATTGGTTGAGCCCCTTCGTACTGTAGCAAATGGGCCGTGGACCTCAGTAACGAGAGTCACGTGTTACCGGCGATACAACCAATGAGGGAGCGAGATCTGTGTACGCAGGGGGAGGCACGTGCAGGACTGCACGTGTCTGGGAGGGGGAAGGGGCGGGGCCCACTGAGAGAGGCGGAGGTGGGTTGCCAGACCCGGAGAGCCAGAGAAGGAGCTGGAGACCGAGCCTGGGCTGAGCCGGCTGACACAGGTAAGGAGATTCGGACAAAAAAGCAAGCTGTTGGGGAGGACTGGACCCAGAGGGAGTCGGTTTGGGGGCTGAATGCAGATCTTGGTATTGCAAGGGTTTGCATCACGTGGCAGGCGCGAGCCCAGAGATACCGGCGCAGGGATCCTGATCTTCAAAGATTGGGAGAGGGCAGGAGGCCCGTCTCTGTGGGGGCGGTTCCTGTAGGGTCACTAGGTGGGTTCGCGTGCCCACAATGACCTCTTGTGGGTGGCATGGCCTCAGGTGGAGAGGCTTGCTGCGGACTCAGGCTGGCGAACAGCCCTGGCGAACAACGGGCGGAGGGGAGGGTGTCTTTCAAGTCAGGTATTTACTCTCAACTGAGGGAGAAAAGAGCGGAGGCCGCGTCAGGCCGAGAGCTGCTCTGCGGAGGCCAGAGAGGGAATCCCAGGTTCTTAATGGGCAGGGGTGGGGGTGGAAATGTCTTTTTCTATTGTCTCTGAGACAGGTAATATTGGGGAGGGGGAGAACAAGTATTATCCCACGCAGTACACCCCAATCTCCCAGTCCATTTCCTAATCCTAAACTCCGGTTTCAAACTCCCTCGCTTTGCTCTTCAGTTGCAGGTTCCGATCTTTGGGTACTCCAGGAGCTGCTCTCCAGCCCCTGCTTCTGGACCTATGGATTCTCCATCTAGTGTTTCTTCCTATTCCTCCTACTCTCTCTCTTCATCTTTTCCCACCTCCCCAGTGAACAGTGACTTTGGCTTCCCCTCTGATAGTGAGAGGGAGGACAAGGGGGCCCATGGACGCAGGCCAGACACTGTTGGGCAGAGGGGAGGTTCACGGCCCAGCCCGGGTCCTATCCGCTACAGGCATCGATCCAAGGTTTCCAGTAACCAACATACAGCATCTCATCCGGAACAGCGAGGCTCGACTTCTCCTATGGCAGGATCTGGGGCGAAAAGATCAAGAGATAGTGAATTGGAGACCAGTCTAAACATCCAAGGTTGTACCACAGAGGGAGACCTGCTGTTTGCCCAGAAGGTAAGAGAAAGCAGGTGAAAGGAGACTCTCCTGGAGTGGCTTAGCACCCAGCTGGTTGGTAAGGACTCCATGAGGACACTATTGACTCCCAGATTTGGAGGTGAAGGTAGAGCCACTGGTGGTGTACGCAGCTCTGAGTCTTCTCATAGCATCTGTCCTGTTTTCCTACAGTGTAAAGAACTCCAAGGATTTATACCTCCTCTCACAGACCTTCTCAATGGGCTGAAGATGGGTCGTTTTGAGAGAGGTAATCTCATTGGTTACATTCACTTGGGCTAGGTTCATTTCTCTTTCTCTTTCCTTCTTTTGACGTGTATTTCTCTTAAGTTCTTGTTTGGGGCCTGTATTTACTCCTTTTTTGCTACTGTGACTTAATTTTTTATTTTTCTTGATATGGAGTTTTGCTCTTGTTGCCCAGGCTCTAGAGTGCAGTGGCGTGATCTTGGCTCACTGCAAATTCTACCTCCTGGGTTCAAGTGATTCTTCTGCCTCATTCTCCCAAGTCACTGGGATTACAGGCGCCCACCACCACACCCAGCTAATTTGTATCTTTAGTAGAGACTGCTTTTTGCCATGTTGGCCAGGCTGGTCTTGAACTCCTGACCTCAGGTGATCCACCTGCCTCGGCCTCCCAAAGTGCTGGGATGATAGGTGTGAGCCATCATGCCTGGCCCGACTTAATTTTTTTAGATCAATCTACTTAAACCCCTTTCTGTTCTTCATTTACCTGACTACATGCTTGAATCTCAATCCTTAATCTCTCTCTGTCCCTGTCCCCAGGATTAAGCAGTTTTCAGCAGAGTGTGGCAATGGACAGGATCCAGCGTATTGTAGGTGTTCTGCAGAAGCCACAGATGGGGTAAGTCCCCTGGTTCGTTCTTTGGGTCTTCTTAAAAAAGGAGATTTATCCAATCCTGTTGTTGTTTTTCTTAAAAAAACAATGTCATTTTCACAGGGAACGTTATCTAGGAACCTTGCTGCAGGTAGAAGGGATGTTAAAGACTTGGTTTCCTCATATAGCTGCCCAGAAGTCATCCCTGGGTGGTGGCAAGCATCAGCTGACCAAGGTAAGAACTTAAGAACATCAGGAAGAGGTGGGAAGATAGCCAAGGAAATGAAATGTGCATGCAGAAATGGGCTCCTTTTGCCATTTTCTTCAGAATGTTTTCTAAGTTTATTTTCAGGGAAGGGAATTCTTAAACTTTCTGCATCGTTTTGATTCCTATGTTTTTTGTTGCTGTTGTTCTGTTTTGTTTGGATCACTGGGAAGAACTCCGTGAAGTTTAATCCTATCCCTCATGCCACAGCTTATCTGCTTTCTGCGTAGATACAAAAGGCTTTTTACCTGGCCAAATGATTCATGCGGGAAGATGCCTCAGCTTCTCTCTGCAAACTCTTTTTTCTCTACTGCCCCCAAACCCTTCCCCTCTCCTCCTTTTCATTTCGGCCCAAGTATCCTTGTGCCAAAACCTTTGAAAGGTTTTGAGTCTACACTGAGTTTCAAGGACTGGTCATGAGAAGTACATCACTGGAAATGAGGGAGGGAGATACCCATAGCAGTAGTGTTGATAGAGTTTTCTGGTATAGAAGTGACCTATTTTCTGTCTTCAAATAATAGGGTATGTAAAGGGCATTCAAATGATGGAGAAGGAGAGTCTCCTGTAGATAATCACCAGTGATTATCTAATCATGGCTAATTTTCAATCAGCCGTGGTTATTATTGCTGTGAATAATCTATTAAAAAATAAGTAGGCCAGGCACAGTGGCTTACGCCTATAATCCTAGCACTTTGGGAGGCCAAGGCAGGAGGATTGGTTGAGCCCAGGAGTTTGAGACTGGCGTAGGCAACATGGTGAAACCGGGTCTCTACAAAAAAATACAAAAAGTAACCGGGCATGGTGGTGTGTGCCTGTAGTCCCAGGTACTCAGGAGGCTGAGGTGGGAGGATCTCTTGAGCTTGAGAGGTCAAGGCTACAGTAAGCCATGATTGTGCCACTGCACTCCAGCCTGGTCGACAGAGTGAGACCCTGTCTCAAATATAAAATTTTTTTTAAAAAAGCAGGATCTTGCCTGAATATTAATTTACACTTCTTAAAGAACTCACCACAGACTGTTAATAGACTATTATAATTTAAATGCAGAGTTTGGAAAATGATGATTCCAATTAAAAATAGACTTCTTTTTAAACAAATTCTAAAAGGAATTATTTTATAAATAGTGAGAACCAATGGGACTGTTTGTTTTTAGTTCATCTCCGGATATCCAGTTTCTAATATAGTATGTGGTCCATAGTAGGCCATTCATTTTTTGAATAAATGAAAGTGTAATTTGGTTACTAAAACTTTTACTTAATCATGGCCTGGCAAGATCATATCTGTTGCATAAAATGAGATATGTTTGCATTGCAAACTGAGTTCCCAAGGAATGCAAAGATTTAAGTAACCAGGTGGAGCTAATCTGAAAGCTTTCTCCATTTTTTTTCTCATTTCTCCCCTCCGTAGCATTTTCCAGCCCACCACAATGATTCAGCTGCTTCCTCTCCTGCATCTCCTGTGGAAAAGATGGACCGGACACAGCTAGGACATCTAGCTTTCAAACCAAAGCAGCCTTGGCACCTTACAGAATGGCCAGCTATGAACCTCACCTGGATCCACACCACTCCAATTTGCAACCCCCCTCTCAGCTCCCCAGGTACTATCTCCTTTAGCCATAGTCCTTTAGGCACTGGAACCGGCATTGGTGTCATTCTTTTCCTCCAGCATGGAGTACAACCCTTCACCCACTCTGCCCCAGCCACTCCAGTCCCACCTACTCCAGCAACTCCTGTCATCCCCGGTGATCCTATGAAACTATCTGGAGAGGGGCCTCGTTGCTATAGTTTGCCGGTAACTCTGCCATCAGACTGGAGCTATACCTTGTCCCCTCCCAGTCTACCCACCTTGGCCAAAAAGACGACCACAGGACAACGGGAACAGCAGAGAAGCCATCCTCCAGTTGCTCCTGCTGCTCATCTTCTCAACCCCTAGCCCAGGGCATGTAGCTGCCCACTGTGATCTCTCATTTGTGTAAATATTCATGTATATATGTATTTTTACTTTTAATGTGTGCATTTGTGTTGAGGGAAGATAAATCCTTTCTGATTAAAGACATTTTTTTATACCTAAACAGTTTGCTGATTGGGGGAAATTGAAAACCTATCTGCCTCCGCCGGGCTCAGTGGCACATGCCTGTAGTTCCAGCTACTCGGGAGGCTGAGATGGGAGGATCACTTGAGACCAGGAGTTCTGGGCTGTAGTGCGCTATGCTGATTGGGTGTCAGTACTAAGTTCGGCATCAATATGGTGACCTCCCGGGAGCAGGGGACCACCAGGTTGCCTAAGGAGGGGTGAACCGGCGCAGGTCGGAAACGGAGCAGGTCAAAACTCCCGTGCTGATCAGTAGTGGGATCGTGCCTGTGAATAGCCACTGCACTCCAGCCTGGGCAACATAGCAAGACCCTGTCTCTTTAAAAAAAAAAAAAAAAAAGATCTGCCTCCAAAACCAATCCTTATCCTGTGAGCTGCAGAAAAGTAGAAAAGGAATGGGGATGTTTGTGAACATGAACTCTACCAAATTAGGGTCTGGATGACAATATGAGCCTTGTGGGACAAGGGGACTCTGCTGCTGTTTTTCTAGGGAACATCCTTGAAAGAGTTACAGGGTTCAGAGCTGGGTTTATAGCGGGGCGGGAGGGCTTGTTTTTTGAGATGCAGTCTTACTGTCTTGCCCAAGCTGGAGCACACTGACGCAATCTTACCTCACTGCAACTGCAACCTCTGCCTCCGGGGTTTAAGCGATTCTCGGGCCACAGCCTCCTGAGTAGCTGGGGTTACAGGCACATGCCACCATGCCGGGCTAATTTTTGTATTTTTGTAGAGATGGGTTTTCACTACATGTTGGCCAGACTGGTCTTGGAACTCCTAACCTCAAGTGGTCTGCCTGCCTCAGCCTTCCAAAGTGGTGGGATTACAGGCTTGAGCCACCACACCCGGCCAGGTTTATGTTTTCATTCAGGCTCAGAGACTAGTACCTTTCCCTTTGTTTTAACACCTTTGTAATCTTCCAGCTGGCCCAGACTTGCAGGTTCTTCTGCTCTGGGCTGGCTCTTTACTTTGATGGAAATTACTGATGCCTGTGGTAAACGCATATATAGGTTTCTGCTGCCAGAGGAGGAACACAAGAGCCAAAACAGCCACTGTGGTTGCCAGGTTTTTTGTCTTTTTTTTTGAGACAGAATCTCGCTCTGTTGCCAGGCACCAGGCTGGAGTGCAGTGGCACAATCTTGGCTCACTGCAATCTCTGCCTCCTGGGTTCAAGCAATTCTCCTGCCTCAGCCTTCCAAGTAGCTGGGACTACAGGCACGCGTCACCATGCTCAGCTAATTTTTGTATTTTTAGTAGAGACGAGGTTTCACCATGTTGGCCAGGATGGTCTCGATCTCTTGACCTCGTGATCTGCCCCCCTCGGCCTCCCAAAGTGCTGGGATTACAGGCGTGAGCCACCGTGCCCGGCAGTTGCCAGTTTTAAAGAGGAAAGGACACCCTAGAATTGTCAGACTTGGGAACACCTCAAGACACTAGGCTTCATACTTATTCAAAAAGCTGCAGCTAGGGCGCGTGCATTGGCTCATGCCTGTAATCCCAGCACTTTGGGAGCTTGAGGTGGGCAGATCGCTTGTGGTTAGGAGTTTGAGACCAGCCTGGCCAACATGGTGAAACCCTGTCTCTACTAAAAATACAAAAAAATGAACTGGGTGTGGTGGTGGGTGCCTGTAATCCAAGCTACTGGGGAGGCTGAGGCAGGAGAATCACTTGAACCCGGGAGGTGGAGGTTGCCAGTGAGCCATGATCATGCCACTGCACTCCAGCCTGGGTGACAGAGTGACTCCGTCTAAAAAAAAAAAAAAAAAAGCTGCAGGTGCTAGATGTATGCTAGACTAAGGAAGAACTCAGTGTTAGAAAGACGACAAAAAAAAAGGGAGCAGAAATGAAGTCCATGAATAGATCTATAACTACCCCACTTTCTATATTACTCTTTTTCTGATTTGTCTCACTTTCCACCAAACCATTTCTTCTCCCATCCTAATCCTTTGTAGGGCATCAGGCTTATCTGTCAACTTAGTCATTGCTTATTGACTCTTTAGCGTGTTTCTCATAGCCAGTAACTTGTCTTTCCCCCATTTCTCACGTTTTCTGTTCTCAGTGAATAATTGCCTCCCCTTATTTTTTAGAGAATATGACCTCCTTTTAAAGGCAAACATATCCATTTGTGCTTTTGATTACCTTCACCTCTGAAACTTTTGCTGTGTCACATATCCCCTCTTTATCTTGTAACTTCAGTTTGTCCCAACAATAATTATTTGTCCAAATATCACAAGTAGGATCAGACCGGGGTGGTGGCAATGGAATAGTTTGATCACAAATATGATCAGATCCTTCCTCCTAGAGAACATCTCTTAAGGCTGATTGTCCTCTTCTTTTCTCCATAATTCTTGACAATGTAATCTATTCTACTCTTTCCGGTTCCTTTCTGCCACTCAATCCTTAACCCCTTGCAGCCTAGCTTCTGAGGCTTTCACTTTGTTGCACCTTGCAAAGTCACTAATGAGCACACAGAACCATTACTATAATCTAACTTCTACCTAATCAACAGTGAAACCCTTTACGAAGGCTATGTGCATTATGGTCTCTGTATCATTTGACACTCGATGCTACCTACTGAAACTCTCCGCCCTCAGATCCCATGACAGCACACTATCCTAATCCTCTTATCTATCTGGCAGCAATGTCTAGGCCTCGTAAGGGCCCCACTTCAACCTACTCCAAAGTGTGGGTGTTCCCCTAGGCTCAGGCCTTGGCCCTTTTCTCTGATTACATTCTTTCCTGGCTTTAATTATTGCTTCAACCTAGAAGACTGCTACAGCTTTATCTCTAATCCCAACCTTTCCCCTGAGATGGCATACTGAGTGTTTAAATTTCTGTTGGACAGTTTTATTTACGTATTGCTGATACTAAAACATTACTGAAACTTTCGGTGTTTTAGAGCCAAGATATGCCTGTTGGCTGGTGCAGTGGTTCACGCCTGTAATCCCACGCCTGAGGCAGGTGGATCACTTGAGGTCAGGAGTTCAAGACCAGCCCGGCCAACATGGTGAAACCCCATCTCTACTAAAAATACAAAAATTATCTAGGTGTGGTGGTGGTGTAATCTGTAATCCCAGCTACTCAGGAGGCTGATGCACGAGAATAACTTGAACCCAGAAGGCAGAGGTGTCAGTGAGCTGAGATTCGCCACTACCTGGGTGACAGAGTGAGACTCCCTCGAAAAAAAAAACATCTCTTGTAGATCCAGTTCAACTCAACCTCCTCATCTGATACACAAAGAAACTTAGCAAACCTGTCTAGGCCAACACAATGTGTGGAACAGAACTTGGTTTCCAGTCTGGTGTGTTTTCCAGTAATCACCAATCAAATTATTCTTTCCTGTAAACATGTCCTTCTGCTACCACTTTTCTCTTCCTTTTCTTTTTTTGAAACAGAGTCTCTCACCATGTCTAGGCTGGAGTGCCATGACACGATCTTGGCTCACTGCAACCTCTGCCTCTCAGGTTCAAACGATTCTCCTGCCTCAGCCTCCTGAGTAGCTGTATTACACCCACCTGCCACCATGCCCAGCTATTGTTTGTATTTTTAGTAGAGACAGGTTTCACCATGTTGGCCAGGCTGGCCTCAAACTCCCGACCTCAAGTGATCCACCCGTCTTGGCTTCCAAAGTGCTGGGATTACAGGTGTGAGCCACCATGCCCAGCCAGGTACCACTTTTTACAATCTCCTCTCCTGTTAGTGCTACCTGTGGTATCACTAGGTACCATAGTTTTTTTTTCTGGATAACTATGCTTAAAACTTGGTGCCATCTGGTCACCAAATCTTTTTTATTCTTTATTTGGAATATCTCTTAAAGTTCATTTCTTCCTATCCCTTCCATTGCCACCACTCTGATCTAGACTTCACTGTACCAATATAGTCTCTCTTACCTCTAATCCCTTCTCACTGATAACCAAGTTAATTTTCCTAGAACAGTGATTTGCATATCATTCCCTATTCTACTTCGTCAATGGCTCCCCAATGCTTTGAGAAGAAAGTCCAAAGTCTTTAGTCACAGTCTCTATTTTTCCTTGTGCTCCCCCATGATTCCTCTGTTGCAGTTTTGTTTTGTTTTAACCCCTGAACACTATAATTTTTTGCCCTTAAGGTCTTCATGCTGTTCACCTTGCCCAACCTTTCCAGTTTCTGTTATCTAAACCCTGCCCCTTTTCAATGACTAACTCAAGTCAATCGCTATCATTCTTTCTGTTAAACATGATATATACACTCAGTCTTTGGCCCTTTCCTCCATTAAATGGAATCATATACATAAAACACCTAGTGCAGGGTTTGGGGCCTGGTAGGGTGGCTCACACTTGTAATCTCAGCACTTTGGGAGACCAGCCTGGACAACATGGTGAAACTAGTAAAAATACAAAAAATTAGCTGGGTGTGGTGGCATGTGCCTGTAATCCCAGCTACTTGGGAGGTTGAGGTGAAGGATCACCTGAGCCCAGGAGGTCCAGGCTGCAGTGAGCTAGGATTGTACCACTGCATTCTAGCCCAGAAAAACAAACAAAAACAAAAAAACACTCACCTAGTACAGGGTGTAGTATACAGTAGGCTCTCAAAAATGTTACAGATTCAATGGTAGTGGTTAACAGAACTTATTAACATCAGTGTCACTAAAGTTAGTATACAACCCCCCACTGCTAAATTTGACTGGCTTTTAAAAAATGTTCCTCTCTCCCTTCCTTTCTCTCAAAGTATCTTCATTTTTTTTTTTTTTCTGAGACAGAGTCTCGCTCTGCTGCCAGGCTAGAGTGCAGTGGTGCGACCTCGGCTCACTGCAACCTCTGCCCCCCGGGTTCAAGTGATTCTCCTGCCTCAGCCTCCCGAGTAGCTGGGATTACAGGAGCCAGCCACCATGCCCAGCTAATTTTTGTATTTTTAGTAGAGACAGGGTTTTACCATGTTGGCCAGGATGGTCTTGATCTTTTGACCTTGTGATTCACCTGCCTTGGCCTCCCAAACTGCCGGGATTACAGGCGTAAGCCACCATGCCCGGCTCTGTATCTTCATATTTTATTCTATTCGAGTCCCATGACAAATTTTGTGAGAAGTGACAGGGCAAAATTAGTCCCACTTTAAAGATGAAGAAATAGAGTGAGTCAGCAAGGGCCAGACAGTAAATATTTTGGGGTTTGTAGGCTTTAAGCCTCTATTGCAACTAATCAACTTGGCCATTGTAGCCCAAAGCAGCCAAACATAACACATAGACAAATAAGCATGATTGTAGTTCAATAGTCTTATTTACAAAATGGTGGAGCAGGATTTGACCTGCAGGCAGTAGTCTCCAGACCCCTGGTGTTAAGTGACTTCTTCAAGGTCATATGCCTGATGAGTATTAGAATTGGGATAGAATCCAGATCTCCCAACTTTGAAGTCAGTGCCTTTCACCACATTATGTGGTGGCATATTTTATTTATTTATTTATTATTTTCTGAGGCAGAGTTTTGCTCTTGTTGCCCAGGCTGGAGAGCAATGGTGTGATCTTGGCTCACCGCAACCTCTGCCTCCTAGGTTCAAAGTGATTCTCCTGCCTCAGCCTCCCAAGTAGCTGGGATTACAGGCATGTGCCACCATGCATGGTTAATTTTTTGTATTTTTAGTAGAGACAGAGATTTTACCATGTTGGCCAGGCTGGTCTTGAACTCCTGACCTCAGGTGATCCACCCACCTTGGCCTTCCAAAGTGCTAGGATTACAGGCATGAGTTACTGTGCCCAGCCCTCTTTATTTATTTTTATTTAATTTTTTGAAACAGGGTCTCACTCTATTGCTCAGGCCAGAGTGCTGTGGTGTAATCACAGCTCACTGAAGGCTTGCCCCCCAGGCTCAGGTAATTTTCCCCCTCAACCTCCCAAGTAGCTGAGACTACAGGCCATGCCACCACGACTGGCTAACTTCTTTATTGTTTTGTAGAGATGGAGTTTTGCTATATTGCCTGTTCTCAAACTCATGGGATCAAATGATCTACCTGCTTTGGCCTCCCAAAGTGCTGGGATTACAGGTGTGAGCCACTGCACCTGGCCCACATAATTTATTTTGCATTTTTTATATACTACTTTGTTTTAGTATTTATCTTTTATGTCTCTATAATGTCTCCTAGTGGTCCAGAAGGCACTAGAGTGGTGTCAACAATTATCTGACACATAGTAGGCATTCAGTGAAAGTTTGTTGACAAGCATAATAATGTCCCAATCTAGTTCTATTTCGTTACTTTGGACCTGGTTTACTCTGAGGTGGGCTTAAGTTTTTGTGTGAGTTATTAGCATAACTGATGAGGATGCACATGTGTGTGTGTTCTCTCTAAAGGAGGTTCATTTTCCCACAGCCATTACAGCTGAACTTACGTGAATAACCATAAATGGATACGTACAGGTAGCATACAAATAGAACGATTGTCTCCACAGTGAAGAAGAAATTTAAAAGGAGATATTTCCAGTAAGTCTCGCTAGCACGCAAAAGGCATAGAAGCTGACATAATTTTTTATTCTAAACCCTGCAGGAGTTTCCCCTATCTTTATTTAGTGATTTAACTTTATGTAGTTAAATGAGTGGGAAGATGATACAGGAAACTCACAGTATGTTCATTTCGTTTCTTTTCCTTAGCACTTGGGCAGATGATGGGTATGAATCTGTTTTTCGTCCAGAGAGCAGATCTAGAGTCTGTCCTTTCCGAAGACAAAACAAGCATCCTCAGGAAGCGCCTACTTCTCTCATTTTCCATCTAGAGAGAGAAATAGCTCAACTATCAAGGGTTTCAGAGGATTGAGGAGTATGAAATTGGGTTGACCTTCTCAGAGGCCCAAGGACTTTGACTCCATAAGAGGGCGAGAAATCTGTTTCGGGGGAATTTAAGTCAATGGCTATTTTGCTCTGTGAGGTGTAGAGTCCAGCCCCCGGACAAGAGGCAGTCAAGCGACGCCACAAAGGCCGTTGCCATGGTTTCCACGCACGTTTTCTCCGTCAGCCTGTTTCTTTGCGCGGCGCTAGATTCCGTAGTTTCCGCTTCCGGTAGCGAGAAGCCTTCGGGTCGGCTGGGTACTGAGCGCGCCAGGTGAGGGGTTGTGCGGCGTTTAGGGAAAGGAAGGCGGGCTTGGAGAGACGGCAGGTTTGCGGGCTCTTGCTCCTTTTTCCAAAGACCAACAAAGAGTCCTTTCCCAGCTCCTAACCCAAGCCCTTTTGGAGCTGTGTGCGGTTGTTGGGACCCAGTGGCGTCTCCTTGTCGCTCCTGTCCTTCCCTTGCCTGGCGATGCGTCTTTGTGGTAACGCCCGGCTACTGTCTCTTTTCTTCCCTATGCAAGGGTTTAGATTGGCAATGAGAATGAGAGATAACTAGTCGCGTCTGCTTTCTAGGATGACTTCCGTGTGCTCCATCTTGCACGTCCCTGAGCACGTTGCATTTACAAATCCTAAGCCGCGCGGTATTATGTTGCGTTTCTCTTTCTACTTTCCTCGCCCTTTCTCTATAATCCTCTAGGCTTTGGAGTGAAGACTTAAATCCAAGGTCATGGCAAAACATCTGAAGTTCATTGCAAGGACTGTGATGGTACAGGAAGGGAACGTGGAAAGCGCATACAGGACCCTAAACAGGTAACTATTAAGGGCCCAGAATCATGCCTAGACTCTCTGGGAAGTGCAGTGGTTACTCTCTCCCTTCCCCTTTCGTTGTTCTCAAAGCAGTGCCAGCTCAGGTGTTCACCGTCTCTTAAAACGACTTAGCCCCTTGGTTTGGTATCTTAAAAATGAAGTTCTGGCCGGGCGCAGTGGCTTACGCCTGTAATCCCAGCACTTTGGGAGGCCGAGACGAGTGATCACCTGAGGTTGGGAGGTCGAGACCAGCCTGGTCAATGTGGAGAAACCCTGTCTCTACTAAAAATACAAAAATTAGCTGGGCTTGGTGGCGCGCGCCTGTAATTCCAGCTACTCGGGAGGCTGAGGCAGGAGAATCGCTTGAACCCGGGAGATAGAACTTGCAGTGAGCCGAGATCGCGCCACTGCACTCCAGCCTGGGCGACTGAGACTGTCTCAAAAAAAAAAAAAAAAAAAAATTTCTCAAACCTAACTGAATACAATCACCCCCTACCAGCCGGGCCCCCCAACCCTTCTTTTTAAAAACCTCGGTTTTCTGAGCAGTTCGTTCTACCAGCGCTTGTCACCACTGCAGTTAATTTTTATATTTTCTGTACAGAGGGAGTCTCACCATGTTGCCCAAGTGTAATTATTCCTTTTATGAGGAACCTGAACTGTTTCAAAAACTTGAAGAGCCCAAAGGGAAAATCAAGATATGCCATTGCTAGGAAGCGGGAACATAGTATGATAAATAGAAAGCTGAGGGAGTGATTGGTGTGGGACAAAGCTAAAGGAAAAGGTGAATTCAGATTGGGATCCTGGAGAAGCAGGCAAAAGTTGGGAAAGCTGGCTGGGTCCTGTGACCCACGCCTATAATCCTAGTGCTTTGGGAGGCCTAGAGGGGAGGATTGCTTGTTGCCAAGAGTTCAAGACCAACCTGTTGAACATAGCAAGACCCCATTTCTTAAAAACTTAAATAAAAAGAAAAGGAAAAACAGATGGGAAAGCTTACAGTTTTTGAGGAAAAATACAGCATAAGGAAAAAGACATAAATGGAAACGAACTAGCTGGGATGGATGAACTTTATTGAAAAGTTTTGAATGCCATGCTGAGATGTAGAACAGCCGTCATAATATTTTGCCGCTGATTTCTCAAGCAAAAAGTTCTTAGCCTTCCCTTCTCACCAGTTGTGTGGATTTTGACTTTCTGGTTTGACTCATTCGTCATTTTCTTTCCCCAGTGTGAAGTAACTTTTGGAGAAACAAACATTTGTTGAATTATCAAAGAATTATAAGGCAGGGGCTCCTGTAGTCCCAGCTACTCCAAAGGCTGAGGCGGGAGGATTGCTTGAGCCCAGGAGTTCAAGACTGTAGTGTGAGTGCACTCTTGTTGTGCCTGTGAATAACGACTGCACACTAATCTAGGTACCATAGGAGACCATGTCTCTAAATAAAAATAAAAATGTAGGAAAGATATTACATGGGCTACGTTAAGGCCTTTAATGTGGTAGGTTTATTTCACAAGTAAGGGAAGCCTTGGAAGATCAGAATTATCTTCATTGGATCATACAATTACCGAATCGTGGAGAGGAGCAGAGGAGCCTAAAGCACATCTTTTTAGTGCAGTTTTCTTTAATAATAGATTATTTACTAGTCTTACTAGAAATGGAGGGACTTATAGTAGTTCATTTTCCAATTTAAAATATTTATCTTCCTATTTCAACAGGTATAGCTTTAAAAAAAAAAAAAAGAATCCTCATCTAATTGGGTTTAAATATTGGTAAGGTTCTTGAGGATTGAGAGGGCAAAGGAAAGGGAACCTAGTCCTTAGCAAGGCAGAGAGTTCTAGGTGTACAGGGCCGGATGGCAGACGACCACAGTTAGTGAAGACAAAAATGATATCAGAAGCTGTGTAAATGAGAAGGAGTTGCAGGCTCAGAATGGTTTGTCTTTTAAAAGGATCTCATCTTCAGGCCAGCATGGTGGCTCATGCCTGTAATCCCAGCACTTTGGGAGGCCAAGGCGGGTGGATCACCTGAGGTCAGGAGTTCAAGACCAGCCTGGCCAATAGGGTGAAACCCTATCTCTACTAAAAATACAAAATTAGCCGGGCATGGTGGCGGGAGCTTGTAATCCCAGCTACTCAGGAGGCTGAGGCAGGAGAATCGCTTGAACCTGGGAAGCAGAGGCTGCAATGAGCCAGAATCATGCTACTGTATTCCAGTCTGGGCCACAGAGTAAAACTCTCAAAAACAAAAAAATCTGGTCTGGGGTCAGCCCCATCCCCTCATTTTATGTGCATAACAGTCATATCCTAGGGCTGGAGCTGCTTCCTCTACATTGTCACTTATGCTGAGAGAAAGATGATAATCAAGTACCAGGTTGTAAGGTATCCTATTTCATTCTTTTCTATTTCTTTTCATTCCCAACTCCTATTTCAGACCTTCTGGTGGCATGTCTGTGAGAGGTATGTGATGTCTAATGACCTTTCTCTGCCCCATCTTGGAAGTACAAAATAAACATCTTTTTTTTTTTTTTTTTTTTTTTTTTTTTTTTGGGTTTAATTATTGTGGCCCAGGGTGGGGTGTAATGGCGAGATATCGGCTCACCCAAACCTCTGCCTCCTGGGTTCGAACATTTCTCCTGCCAAAGTAGCTGGGATTGCAGGCATGCGCCACCACGCCTGGCTAATTTTGTATTTTTAGTAGAGACAGGGTTTCTCCATGTGGGTCAGGCTGGTCTCAAACTCCTGACCTCAGGTGATCTGCCTGCCTCAGCCTTCTAAAGTGCTGGGATTACAGGCATGAGCCACTGTGCCCGGCCTAAAACGAGCATCTTATAGGTAACATCCAGACCCTGTAGTGAGTTAGCTAGTGAGATGAAATGTTGAATTGGGGAAAAGGAATGTCTAACATATACCTTCACTCTTGTCTTACATACACCTTCAGTCTTTTTTTTTTCTGACTTCTCCCTGTAAATCTTTTTCTGTATGATTTATTTTGGTACATTTAGATGGGTCTTCTGGCCATGGTTGTTGAGATGTTTACATTATTGAAAAATATCAAAAGATAGCTGTTACCTAATGGTAAAACAAATTTCCAAAAGGCTCAGTTTTAGTTCCTCTATTCCTGAAGTGTAGATAACACAAAAGCAGGAATGTTGTTTTTAGAAAAGTAGCTATTTTGTGGCCGGGCGTGGCAGCTCACACCTGTAATCCCAGCAGTTTGGGAGGCCGAGGCAGGTGGATCACCTGAGGTTAGGAGTTCAAGACCAGCCTGGCAAACATGGCAAAGCCCTGTCTCTGCTGAATATACAAAAATTAGCTGGGCGTGGTGGCGGGTGCCTGTAATCTGAGCTACTTGGGAGGCTGAGGCAGGAGAATCGCTTGAACTTGAACCTGGGAGGTGGAGGTTGCAGTGAGCCGAGATCGAACCATTGCATGCCAGCCTGGATAACAAGAGCGAGACTCCATCTCAAAAAATAAAATAAATAAAATAAGTAGCTATTTTGACAAAGAACAAAAAATTTGTGGTACAGCATTATTTATAGAACCACTTTTTTTTTTTTTTTTTGAGGCAGAGCCTCGCTCTGTTGCCAGGCTGGAGTGCAGTGGCGCAATCTCGGCTCACTGCCAACCTCCACCTCCCAGGTTCAAACGATTATCCTGCCTCAGCCTCCTGAGTAGCTGGGACTACAGGTGCGTGCCACCACGTCTGGCTAACTTTTTGTATTTTTAGTAGAAACAGGGTTTCACCATGTTATCCAGGATGGTCTCAATGTCTTGACTTCACGATCCACCTGCCTCGGCCTCCCAAAGTGCTGGGATTACAGGCATGAGCCACTGTGCCTGGCCGAACCACTTCTTACAGTTGTATCAAGAAAGTAGAATGTGGCCAGGCGAAGTGGCTCACGCCTGTAATCCCAGCACTTTGGGAGTCCGAGGTGGGTGGATCACGAGGTCAGGAGTTCGAGACCAACCTGGCCAAATAGTGAAACCCTGTCTCTATTAAAAACACAAAAAGTAGCCAGGTGTGGTGGGACACGCCTGTAGTCCCAGCTCCTCAGAAGGCTGAGGAGGGAGAATCACTTGAACCCAGGAGGCAGAGGTTGCAGTGAGCTCAGATTGCACCATTGCACTCCAGCCTGGGTGACAGAGTGAGACCTTGTCTCAAAAAAAAAAAAAAAGGCTTGTAGCCTTCTTAAAGACAGAAACCTATGCTTTTTCATTTGTATGTCAGATCGGAAGAGCGTCGGGGAGGGAAAGAGGGTCAAGGCGGGGGGGGGGGGGGGGGGGGGGGGGGGGGGGGGCGCAGGCGGGG